>JAOBRD020732322.1:0-14217 GCA_027575215.2 Hydrozoanthus sils
ACTGGAACAAAGTCAGGTAAAGTGTCTTGTTCAAGGACACAACACAGTGGTCTGACCGGGGCTCGAACTCGCGACCCCAGGATTACTAAGCGAACACGCTAACTGTTGACCACTGCGCCGCCGACGCTCGAGGTGAACCCTGCTGGCTTATTACAACTTACATTTGTTTTGCAATTGGTTTTCCAGTCCACGGCCAGGTCGACGCTTGTTTGCAGAACGGTAATTTTTTCTTCCCCTGCAGCAAAAATAATAACTATCAACATGTTGCACTATTCGAAAATGGCCTGATGAGGTACTTACAACTAAATTTCAAATATCCACAATCAATATCATCATCATGACCATCATCATATCTTTATTACCATCACTTTCATCATCTTTACTGTTATCACAACAATCACCATTAAAGCTAAACCATTTCCCGAGCCAAGTGGCCCATCAGGCCGGCGCTTACGTTTGAATTCTGTAGTGTTAAGCGGACTTTGACTCTCCCTGGATAGATAGTAATCTATCGGAGGTTAGCTCCCAGCAATACTGGTACTCATTTACACAGCTGAGTTGACTGAATCAAATCGGGTAAAGTATCTTGCTCGAGGGCATAACACAATGATCTGACTGCGGCTCAAACTCGTCACCTTAGGATTATGAGTCGAACATGCTAACCATTTAACCACTACACAGCCGACAACCATTGCCATTACCGGCCTAAATCACCATTTCATGTGAAAAACTTCAAGTAAATATTAAAAATTACAAGTATAAATACAATATTAGTTAAGAATACCAACAGCAGTTGAAATTGCAACCTTAATTCTAAACTTGACCCTGGGTCAACAGCCTGTACATTGAAACAAGGCAATGACAATTGACGTCAGACGTTACCTTATCATTAACGTAATCCCCGATATTTCGTTATTTATTGATTTAAGTTTACTTTAGATAAATAATCATCAAGATTGGAAGCAATGTCTTCTCAACAACAAAACTGTTTCAAACAGATATTTTCTACTAATGATAAAGCCTTGTTTATCCAGTAATTGATCTCTATAAAAAGGAACCCTCAAAATTATTCACTATTTCATTCAACTTAACAAGATCGAAACGATAACAACTTACAAAATGACCGGAAATGAGGAATAACACAAATTTCGCGTCTCCACAGCATCAACAGAGCACCCCATAAACCCAAACAAGGGAACGATACTTTCTTTCGTGGAAAAGAAAGACTTCTCTTTCCTTTGTGTTGGTTTGTTGGGTTCTTTGATGCTGTGGAGTGGCTAGACCTCACTCGAACCTGTACGTTGTAAAAAATAGCAGTTGGGCTCCTGGCCGTATACGTTATAGTTGCGATAGCTTTTTATTAGTGCAACCATACCCAAACAAAATAAGAGGAGTCTTACCCATGGGTAGTTGTTGCGCAATCCAACTTGCAGCCGCTGTAGCCATTTCTTTGCTTTTGATGGCATACAAGATAGTCTTAGCTTTCTCAAATTCGAAAGTTCCTACTTTCTCACGCCCAGCCTTTTCTTCCTCTGACTGTCTTCTACCTGACACGGCAACACCTTGTGTTGGTACGGCTGATGACTCAAACATGTTCTTGATCGCAGTCATGTAAAGCTTGTCGCTAGACAACTGGAAATCAAGTAAGTAAGAGAGTGAACAACAAAATAAATAACCTGCGGTTCTGGTTACATTGGGCTGAGAATTAAGGGTTAAGCTGTGTTTCTCAATTTTTGTAACCTTAGGCTCGGAACCTACTGGAAAACCACTAGCTTTAGATATTTCAGTCAAGCTTTGAAAATCGAAATGGCTGTTCTTCTTTTGGCTTTCCTTCACACTAATCGGTGTTCAACGCTAATAGTACAGGGTCCTTCCCCTTTGCTCAAAACAAAGATCCAGGATTTTTCTCGGTAGTTTCATAATGTGCTGAAAATTGTCAAGGTCTTGATGTATAGGAGACACAGCAAGAAAAAGTCAATTCGAGCACCAAAATACGAACTTTCTTCCATATGTTTTTTGACACATTCACACTGATGTTTCTAAAGCGGCAGAAAAAGTACGAAAAAACAATTCTACTGGAACAAATTACACTAAGTGGAGCACAAACTTAAAATCCAAGGATTCTTCCAGGTCGCTCTTAAAAAAACTCTCATTTTTCAAGGAATTCTAGGCCTGGAACCAAAATTTCCCAAATTCAAGGGTTTCCAGGTGGCGTACGAACCCTGATAGTAAAATGCAAATTCATTTAATTTCATGTTAAGCAAGTTCCTATGCTCCTGCTCCATTATGATTCGAGAGGGTTTTTTTCTTTTGTTTTCCAAGAACCTAATTAAAGACGTCAAAACTCAACCTCGTACCCTAGTTCATTTCACTCCGTGAAAGGACCCTGGTTGTGGCTGGTCACGCGGAATCCGTGTGATAAAAAGTTGCAGTCACCAGGGTGGAATGGCAAAGCAAAAAATGTCTATGTGACAATAATGATATGTCTATGGGTGGGAGAGGTTCTTGTGTACATCCCAAACTAGATTTCACAGCAAAAAAATTTCCGCGTAAAGCGTAAAGCGGTTTAACGGTAACAAAAAAATGCGCCAAAAGAGTTTATAGCGTTCATTCAGGTTGTTGTAGGGTTCGCAGTAAAATATTTAATGCTGATCACTGCAAAAACATTTTCAAATCACACAATGTCACTTAATGTCGACGACGATTGATCACTTTTTTGAACGAGTGGCTATAGAGTTTGATAAGTAGGCGATTTTCCGTAACCAGTCAGAGGAAGTGCCAAAAGATCTTTTTTTTGAAAAAAATCAAACTACTTGTTTTGGTATTAAATTCAGCTCTGTGAAACTGTTAGAAGTTAGTCTAAGGCATTTTGTATAAATGATAGAAACAAAAAATGATTGTTCAATAGAATTCAATAGTTTTAATTATAAACCTCTCACAAAACTGTCGAGAAAATTGTTTGGCTGATTCAAGAAAGTACGAGGTGCTAATTAAATGTTTTATTGTCTTATTAGGGATTAGGTAAACTAGTTGTGAGTTGTGTGAACGAATATATTATGGGTTAATGGCAACATTGTGTTCCTAAAAGGATAATTAGGATAGAGTAACTCAGTGAATTTCTCAGAATATCAAGATGTACTTGGTGTCAATAGATTGTACCATAGAATATGATTTACGAGCTTAAAGATGTTGAATGCTACAGCAAGACTGTTTGACTTCTGACCAATTGTAACAACAGGAAATCTCGACATTTCGGATTTTGCACAGTGTAGGAACTTGCAATTGTATACACCCTTCCCTAGAGAGTATATTTTCTCATAATGACAAAGTTGCTCTCATTACTCACCCTCACTGCGAAACAATATTGACAGCGTGACACATGACCAGCCGCAACCAGAGTCCTTTCACGAGAGTGAAATGAGCCTGGGTACGAGGTTGAATTTGGCTCTCTTTTCTTACACAAAGTGTGAGATACAGCTCCATAACAGTATATGCATTTGTGAAAGCTTAATGAATCAAGAAAGAAAAATTTAACAAGAATTTAATTCCAAGATTATTTCTTGACTTAGCTGAGCCCTAGTGCATCCCAAAGGCCAAACAAGCACTAAAGTTCAAAAGCATTAAAATTTTTACCTTCAGGAGTTTGGCGACTCCCAGTAGCTTGGGCACTGTCTCGTCAGTGAGCTCTGGAGCTAAGTGGCAAAAAATGTGTTAATTTCGGCACAGAAGGCTTTAATCTTACGTTAGAAAACGACTTGTTCACAACCTTATGTTTTCATGGTTTCCAAGGTAACACAACATTCCCCAAGAAAGTGTTCCTGGACTATTTGTGGCGAATACTCAAAACATCATGTATTAAGAAGAATTGGAATACTTTATTCCAACTGATATTTTCTGTGACCATTTAAAAGTCCTTTTAAAGGGGAGACCCCACCCGGTAAGTAATGAACGTATTTGTTCTATCCTCCCTTCTTCAAATCACTTTCTTAATCTTTCCAAATACACGAGACCCCTGTTGAGGGCTTTGAGCTCTTTATTATCTCCTGGATCATATGTAAAGCAAAAATTTCAGAACTTCCGCGAAATTACAAAAGAGGAAAACTAACATATCTGTCCCAGATCAGTAAAAGAAACGACATACAAGGCAATTGTCCGACCAACCCTTGAGTGTACGGGAAATTCTGCAATGGGACCCATTTTAGATGCAGATGTATTCATCCTTCTTTCCCTGCGACGCAAACGGGCCTTAAGTCTGAACAGTAAAAGGGAAAATACCAACAAAGAATTGAGAGCCGTAGTCTATTGGTTTAGGATCAGTAAACTTACCTATTATTTTCCAAGGGTCGCCATAAGCTAGGGCGTGATAAGGTAGTCGGGTTTTCGAGAGGGGAGAAAGAACAATGGTATCTTTCTCTACACCAATCTGTTGACGAAATGGACGAAGTTTCTGTTATTTTTTAAATTACTACAAGCTAAATTACTGAAGACGACGGCACGGTTTGAAAACGTTAACAATTAAAGAATTTTTCTTTTTTTTAAAATTTCGCCTATAATTTCAAATACCTAACTAGTAAAATATTAGAACATTCCAAGTTCTATTTTTAAGAGAAATATTGCCTTTTTTATAAGTTGCAAATCTCTTCCTCATCGTTTCCCCGCCCGCTAAGTACAGTTTGTAAGACGCCAACCTGCATTGCAGAAAGAGTGGTCTCACTCGCCAGAATGATTTTTCCCTTAAGCCTAAGTTATTTATTTATTTTATTTAAGCCAATATTTATACAGGTGTGTCCAATTCAACTGATGCTGGTTTAAATGGAGACCTGTAAAATAAAATAAATGATGTGTTGCGATTGGAAATAGCCAAACCGTTGCTTTCTTTCTGACAAGGACGTTCGACCAAAGGCCAAGTCTGTTTGAGCTACTTAAGAAGGCTTTTTTTGGGTATATTTTGCCATTATCAAGAATTGTCCAAGTCTTAATTCAACCAACGTAAGTTAATTTAGATTTGTTTGCATGTTGGTATGGTATATAAGAAGAATTGCATCTTTAAGAAAACAGAAGCATGCTCTGGATTGCATAGCTTAGTTTGATACTAAGTTTACTAAATCAAAAAAAGCTTACTTTATCCTTTTCGGGGTTTTAGTTTTTTAAGTTTGTTTTAGCTAAACACCCAAAATTGTTGCTTCCTCCAGCATTTACAAGATCTGCTCCATTAATTCCAGCTGTTTCAAAACAATTAAAGCTGACTAATAACACTAAAACTTTAGTCATATTTGCACTACATGGAGTATGATTAGTTACACGCTACTCATGCAATTGGCAAAAGAGTCAGCTCCCTGCTACCCTGATTGATAACATATATCTTTGACAAAAATACCCGAAGCTAGATTCTCATAGTTTGTTTTACATGTTGTCGCTGTTGCCGAAAGCTTACCTTATCCTTTTCCGGGATTTCTCCTTGAGAAGTGTAACTTTTTTCATAGGCTCCAGGAGGAGAGCGTCGGTCGTACCGGATTAAGTATTCAACCAACTGAATTCCCTGGTATAGAGTAGATTTGTCAAGAAATTACAATTTCAAGGCTGTTCCATGGCAGATTTCAAAACTCTAGACAATTTCTCTTAAAGACACCGAGGCTACAGTGATCCTGAGATGGGATCAGTTGTTTTGAAAAATGTTGGAAATATTGGACCATCCTCGACTAAATCCAGACTTTTTTATACCAATGCTTGAATTTTTACGACAAGAAAACAACTTGCCACTTTGGTGGCCTTCTCAGTACGTTCTTGCGTCAGCCTTTTATTCGATTAAAAAAAGATAATGTTAGATAATGCATAAATTTCACGATACGAAAAAAAAATTCAATAATTTCCCAGTTTTGGTGACCTACTCAGTAAATTCTTGTCAGCCTTTTACGCAATCCGTACAAAAACAGTAGTTGAGTAGTTAATGTGTTTTAAATTTTTTTGGGTTAACCAACTACGAACTTACCTTTTCAGCAGTGTAATCAGTCTCGGACAAAGTAGAGATGTGCTCCAAGATGAAGCGTATTCGCTCATAGTCATAAGGGTCCACCTGGGAAAGACAAGTTGTTTTGGAACGTTTTATCATAAGATACCTTAGGCGTTCGTAAAAACGTTCGAATGCAAACAACAAAAATCGTCCAAAAACTCGTTTTCTAGTTTCAAAAGAATAACAAAGTTAAAGTGATTGTTTTCATACATTGGAGTGCCTCGAAAGAGTTTCTTTCCATGAGCAAACTGGGAACTTTTTTCAACTATAAGAAACGCCCTTGAAATCTTAATGTTTTTAAGCTTGCGCCTTACTTTCCATACTTTTTCTTTTGATTTCTATACCTTTTCGAGATTTTAAAACTCTGTTAAACTTGTTAATTTCTAATGCGAGTCAAATGTAACGCGTTAGGCGGTTTTCGACTTCTAAAAAGGAAAAGATCTGGAGGACCTTTTTATAGACTTTATCTAACTCAACCCAGGAAATTTGAGTCTGGTCTGAAGGGAATGGAAAAGTGTGTAATTACTGTACCAACTGGACTACCCGTATATAAGAAGTTTGCGAGGCAAAAATGAACAAAATAATAAGAATAAATACGTAACAAGATACCTGGGTCACAACTTGAAGTAACAGCGGGCGTAAAGAATCGAGCACAGTAAAACTTTTGAAAACTTCTGTTAATTTGTCATACACTTCAGCGGTCTCGTTTTGATTTTGCTGATCACTCGAAGCCGGAGTTTCCGCATTTAGCAACTTGTACTCAATATACATCAGGAGAGCTCTGTCTTCATCGATTTTGAATGATCTGAAATCAAAACAAGGCACTGAGTTAGATTGTATCTTTCAAAGTTTCTAATTATAACTGGTTAATAAAATTTTGAATCGGCTTTGAAGATTATCCAGAATCTTTCCATGCAAGTTCAAAGATCTCCTCATGCAGTCTGTCGCCGTGTTAATAAATTTGACCAGTCAAAGCCGCTGTACCACCCTGTGACGCTTTCACTGACGTTGCTTCAATAGAGGATTGGTCTTGACAAGAGATTGGTTGGTCAGTGCCACTAGAGTGAGCCAATAAAAGATCTTTACAAAAACTAGATATAAATTTTGTTAACAACTAAGTCTAGTCAATACATGCGATTGATATGTCAGATTCTTGTAGTCCAAAAACAAATAGGAGGGTGCCATAAACAGTCCTTTTTGACAGGTTTTCGGGTAAGCGATGAAGCCGAATCTGGATGTACGAACTCCATAACCGTTGGCGCAAGGGATACCTGATAGCCGCTAATACTACTTTGGGCTTCATGGTTTTACTGGACGGCTTTCGCTTAAGACCACATGAAACTCAAGGTTTTATAAACATATATACCAAGATTAAGAACTTCACCCGCAGAACTCTGTAATGAGGCCCAGATCCACCTCAGAGTGCTTGATAAGCTCTGTTAGTAGCTTCGTTTTCTCTTGCGCATCGTAGTCGTACAATGAATCTTTCAGTGGAACCTGAGATGACACATCAATAATTTCCATAAAACAGATTAATCCAATACAAAATCAAGATGAGCAACCAGTAAACAAGACCAAAATCAATCACAGGTTAATGTTAGTTGTTATTTAAGAAACTCAGTCCTACCTTGACTTTTCTCAGTCTTATTCCCCAACTAGCGCTTGTGGCAATAGATTGGCATGACTCCAGTACCTCGAATTCGTCACATAGCAGCGCAAAGTCCACACCAACTTTTGAATAAGCCTGCATTCACAGCAACAACATCAATAAATATAAAATAATCAATACTTCTTGACCATAAAGGTCGTGAAGAAGATCCAAAAAGCATAATTCACAAAAAAATAGTACAAGAAACAATTCATCAACTTAAATTTCTGGGTTTAGAATAATGGCAAAACAACACAAAACAAAGATATCGAGTCCTTTTTCGTAAGTGCAAATGGATACTGCAGGGCAATATCAATGTATATAAACCCTGGAAAGGTGTATCTGGTGATCAATAGGCTCTTTGCAGCTAGGGGTCACGTGACCACATCTACCTTACAACAAGCAGCAACAATAAAATGGTATCCAAAAATGGAAAGAGCAGGTTAACTTAGTAAAAAGGCAAATTTTCAGCTTTTGACCTCAAAAATAAATGGTAACGGAAAATAGGATTTTTTCTTAGAATTTGTATGACTGGATAGCAAACCTTGCTCTCCAGTACCATTTTCACATACATTTACTTAGAATAATTTTGATTTTGTATTTGCTGTCATTTTTGAAGTACTTAACGTCCAGACTTGAAACCCTGCCATCTAACTAATGTTGACTTGCTTTTTCCGTTTCTGAACATCATTTTGTCATAGCTAACTAATTCAAGGTAGGTGTGGCCACGTGACCTTTAACTGCAAAAAAGCCTAGTGTGACAATTAGCATCGCGTGTTTTTACAATGGAAATTACTATATGAGAAAACTACACAGTTTGGGCTATCAATCACCTGGCTTGTTCGTACACACATGTATATAGAATTCTTTATTATTCACAGTCCGACAAAAAAGTTTAGCACTTGACACGTAAAGGTAATAGTTAATTATTATTAAGTTTTAAGAAAGAAACATTTTCAATAAGTCGTTCACCAGTATCTTAGAATGGCTTTGTCCCAAGAACTGAATTCCAGAGCATTTCATTTTCTTCAAGGCCAGCTGCTTAGGAGTTGAACACACGTATGCCAGTCCCAGGTCATGGTCAACGGCCCGGAAGTTGAAAACCTGCAATTAATAAAACCTTTAGTAGTAGAATTACCTAAACAGTTGGCCGGCTAGACCAAAGTGTTTCCATGTTCAAAGGCAAAGATCTTCGTGGTGCTAGACATGACTCCCTGGATGGGGAGGGGGGGGGGGGAATTTGTCAACCCAAGGTCAACCCTAGCAGATTGGAATCAGATGGGAATACCACTTTACACAGCCCGATCGAACGAAATGCTGGTTAAAACGTTTTCTTTGGGAAAAACGTAGAAAACTAGCTAGTTACTTACTAAGTTAGTAATGCTGCATTTGATGCAACACCAATTCGACTGCCATGAGGGCTGCAGAAGGATTTTAGCAGACGCAAAGCAGAACTCTTTGATGATCTTAAAATCTTCACATCACGACCTTTACGTTTGAAGTGATGTAAAGCACAGTTCACACAAAGTAAAGGTATTTCATTCCACCAAGAGTCGAAAGCCAAAAAGGGTGGACAGTGAGAGCAAACCTACTGCCGTTTTGAAAACAAATGTTTATCTTCTGCATTCAGGTCTGCATACGTTTATGATCAAATACGCTTTACAAAGAAACAGGGGGGCAGCAGTAGACAGGGTCTTTGGTTGTATGCTACAAGCAATTATATCAGATTTCCAACCAAAGATATCAAGTGTTTGGTAACCTTAATACCAAGACTATAACACTGGTCAACCATTTCCAAGATCCGAAACTGGTTTTCAAGGACTGCATATGCCTGTAGTTTATCTAAATTCAAGAAGTTTCCACCTTTCTCAAGAAACACTGTATGATTCTAAAGTACATAAAGTGAGGTCTAATACAAAGTATACCTTCATTAGAAGTGTGCCAATCAGTTCATTTATTATCTGATGCCCCATCTCAAGAATCGTGGTTGCAGTCTTTTTCTCAAATACTTCGTTCTCGGGAATATCCTGCAAAACCCAAAATAATTTAAATATTAATATCATTAACAAGGCTTTGGCATTTTGGCCCGTATATGTTTAAACTTAAGACCGTTATTCGTAATAATCTGCGTAATTCAAAAATATTTAAGGCCATTTCCCGTTAATAAAATGCTGGAATTCTGGCCTATCACATGTTTGTAGGTACAAATGTATTTATTTGGGGTCCTTAATCATAACATGGATTTACAGCGTGAAGCATTATGCTCATTAAGTTTGCGATTTTTTTTTAAAAAAAATACAGAAATAGACAAGTTATAACTCGAAGAGTTCAAAAGATGAATAACTGAGACACTTATCTGGCCCTTCTTCAGAAGGTTTGGGTTAATTCTAGAGTCATAACAGGGTTCGTACTCTTCTGATATTCTAAAATTTGATGACTTCCCATAACTTTTGCATGATATTTGACAATGTTTCATGACCTTGCACTGTTAAATTTCTTTACCATAATACATCGAAAGAACCCTCGCTCTTTCCCTGGCACGTTGTGGCCAAGATGAAGGAACAGAAAAGCTGTCACTAGGTTGAGATATTTGTGTCAATAGAGTGTTTTCAGTAAGTCTTTATGCCATTCTTGTACAATCCCACATCTAAATTGTTCCAGTTTTCAATGACTTCCCATTAACCGGATCGAAATTTCAGGACTTTCCAAACCTGGAAATTGAAATTCTAAACCAAATTTCGAGGTTTTTACCCATACGAACCCTACATAAGTAAAACCCTTCTAAAATCCTTCGATACCCATCAAGCCGGTGCTAAACCCCGGTTTCTGCAGTGTTAAACGGACGAGTGTCTTTGACTCCCCCTGGACAGGCCACTAATCCATTCAGGTTAACCCCCAGCAGAAGCTGGTACTCATTTAAACAGCTGCATTGTGCTGAACAAGTCTGGTAAAGTGTCTTGTTAAAGGATACAACACAGTGGTCTAGCTGGGTATCTATCTTCCGACCCTAGTATTACGAGTGGAACACGCTAACCGCTAGGTCACTTTGGGTGTCATAATGTAATAAACTATTCGAAAAACAAAAAACACACACCCTTTTCTCTTCGTTCGTAACAGCTGCTCCTACCGGCAAAGTATTTGTAGCATAATGTTGTAGACATACTCCGATAGTCTGCAAGAAAGGAAGTCGCAATATTATTCGAGATTTCAACTTCAACCTTTCTTGAACAAAGGCAGATACAATTAACAAACACTACAAGGCTCCCTTGAGTAAAATAAACCTAATAAGTATTTACCAAAGCAACTAATATCCATTTTCGCGCGCTCTGATTGACTCCCTCATCTCGCAATATCCACGACTATTAGTTGATTTTGAGGCGGTAGTCAAAATGGCGTCGCGTTACCCGTTAGTTATAGACGAGGAAAGGATTGCTTTAAACGAAGAACCATTCCAGAAAACACGACGAGGACAACAAGATTTGGATTTTTGGTTTTAGGACAAAAATTTTCTTTCAAAATCTGCTTGAAATCCACGACATTTATGTTCTTCAAAAAACCGTGAAGAATGTAAACGAAACTCAAATGTAAAGGAAGCGCGCGTGCTAGAAATAGAAAAAAAAATTAAATTTTGTCCTTTCTTTGACAAATGAAGTGCATTTTATCCCTATCTAATATAAATACTAAAACAACTATCTCCCTCAGGGTCGGTGTTTAGCTCTAGATATATACCTCAACGCTTTGCGTCTCGGTACATATCCACCGCTATTCACCTCCCCTTCTGGGGATTGTTGTTAATTATTAGTTCTTGTAACACTTAGTTCCTGAACATTATCAAGAGGTTATCAGAACATCAAAATTAATAGGTTAGGAAGTTTATCGTTTTCGTTTTTGACAACTCAGTTCTAAAGAATGATTTAAAAACGTACTTGAATAGCATATCGCAATGCCAGTTCATTAAGACTGTTCTCCTGTAAATACCGGATGATTTTGAGTCCTGCTTGGCTCACTAACACTAAATGGGACACCTGTGGATTCTCCTCGCCCATCTCAATAGCTTTGCTTTCACTAACTGTAGAGCAAAAACAGATAAACGCTAAACTAATTTAAAGATATTAAAACGAACATGTAAATAGGAAGTCAATGGCATCAGAAAGATCCGTAAGTCGTTAAAGCCCTTAAGTACTTTTTCTTACTCTGTTTGGATTGAGCCTTAACGTACGGCCAAAGGAATAATGATTTGCAAAGCTTTTTAATTCCAAAAGGGAAACTCCGTGACTCTTGACATGACAAGAACGAAAGAAATATTATACAACTTTTCAACAATTTTTGGTGTTTTTAAAAATTTCAAGGTTTTTCCATATACCCTGATGACTGGTGGAAGTTTACATAGGTAGCAATACGGGCGATACTATAGGAAGTACTCTCCATCCCCTTCGACCCTCCCGAGAAATGGGTGGTGTTGCAGTTTTACTAATTTTGAAGAACAGAGTTTCCCTCGGTCAACTGTACCTTTAGGAGCGGAGAGTCTACATGAAACGCTTGACATTTGTCCAATTTGGATACCACAATCTAAATATACGAGGCAAAACGAAAATAAACTGAACTTTCGATAAAATATTCAACAATCATTCTATTTATTTATTTCGTTTTATTAGTCGCCGTACATAAAAAAAGAAAATTATATATAGAAAAAAAAAATAAACACTGCTCTCTGGATTAGCTAAGATATGGCATGAACTTTCCGAGTCATGCTTGTGGCTCGAGGAGACTGCCCTGCTGCCGTTCCCTGGTTAAACAAAAGTACAAAGGGGAGAACAAAACAAGTATAGCCGACACTCAAACAAAATTTCTTCTGTAGGAGAGTTTCAGTCAATGACTCAACTGTTAATTGTTTGGTGGTTTTTAAATGACAAAGGTTTCTTTGTTAAAGGTCTCGAAGGTGTTTCAACATAAAAAGGTTTGTGTGTGAGCATTACCATATCAAAGAATTGGGTTTCAGTTTTCTTTAGTACGATTATCACCTTTGTGCTACCTTAATCGGAGTGTCCATTTTTGGGAAAACTGATAGCTGATTTTAAAAAGGGAGGAGATTTGAAAAATATTTCAACAATAACGTGTGAAAATTTGCATATTCTTCTTTAACAAGTAAGCTCCCAGGAGATCCATTGAAAACAATAGGGTGTTAAATTCTATTGAATTTTAAAGTTAGAACCAGAACATTGGCAATTCTTTGATACACCTCAGCTGAAATCCGCCTTTGAAGAAAAAAAAAAGAAAAGGTACCTGGTAAACAAACTAGGTTAAAATTTCCCGCAGTGGGGAGGGCCACAAACGAATCTAGAACCAATCCATCTTCTTTGAACCTCGGTTCGAAACTCCACTCAACCAAAGGGTCCTTCCTGGAGCTACAATGAAGTTAAAAAAACAAAATTAGAACACTAGCATAAAACCTTTCCAAAAGTTCATTAAGAATCAGTTACAGATGACGACCTATTCTTTAGCCCCGAAATTGTGCACGAAACAGAAAAGCAATTTCAAGCTTAAACTATGGAACGTTTTTGATGAAAATTTGCATCAATCACAAACCAGTATCAAGTAGCTGCTTGGTGACTATTTTTACAAAGCATGAAACAAATTGTATTTAAGATATCCCACATTTAATGAATGTTTAAGAACAAATTCAAAATACATAGTACTAGCTCCTTACAAGAAACTCTAAAGAATGGTTCCGGGAGTAAAACTATAGGAAATGGGAATTGTCTCCTAGTTGCTTGGGAACTTGTTTACGGGTTTTAAGTCTTGGAAACATAGAATAAATGGATTAAGCGAAGTTAATAGTATTAACATGTTTGACTAACTTTTAAAAACACGACGTACGCTTAACCAAATGATTTATTCGATAAGCGAGCTTTAATTCTTTGAGCCCCGAACACGACAAATGTCTTATTTGTATATTTTCCCAACTAGGACCCAAGTTTTTCATAGAACAACTAAATTTTGCTTTTCATCTTAATATTTGCTTTGTTTGATCAATTATCCTCCTCTCATTACAAAATGACTTGTTTTAAACACTGACGGAGGCCGTAAGGGACAGTTGGTTATAGAGAAATAGATGGCGTCCTTTACGCTTTCGTACAAAGGAGATCTTGCATACACACAGTTGTTAATGATATTTGTTAGTTGGCTTCCTCTGTGCGCATTTTGGCGACGTAAAGCAAAGTGGTAATAGTGTAGAACAGCCTTCTCTTTCGGTGGACTGCAGGGCTCGTACAACTTTTTAATGCAAAATTACAATCTTCTCGGACCTTTTATCAAGTTCGAGGCTCGGAATTAGATAACGTCTTGGAAAAAGATAAAACAAGTTTCTTCTACTTTATCATAAGGCCGCATCTCGGGGGGAGGGCATCAGCACGGACACTTTTTTCTGTTATAAATAAAGCTCAGAAAATCAAAACTCTCTTCATCTTATTGCATTAGCTCCAAACGTTCGTTAGATTTCCAGACTTTTTTATGCAGTTTCTCGATATCAGGGAACCGCTGACCCTATCCCTCGCGGTCC
>JAOBRD020732429.1:0-31175 GCA_027575215.2 Hydrozoanthus sils
TAGTAGTAGTAGTAGTAGTAGTAGTAGTAGTAGTAGTAGTAGTAGTAGTAGTAGTAGTAGTAGCAGTAGCAGTAGTAACTTGGACGAAAAAAACGAAGCCAGTTTATAGGTTCTGTTTTATTCTGATTCCAGGCACTCACTATATAACAGTAACATCGTGAGCTTTCAAATACCTTGATTAATTTGTTAGAAATCTTATCATTTTATATTTCAAAATTATACAAGAGAATAGAGGCAAAAAAAAAGGTATATAGACTTGGCGTATTTTTAATGTTATCAATTCTTAGAATTTCACAAATATTTACAGCATAAAAATTAAACTATATTCCCTACTACAAGTTCCTAAGAAATAAAGAGCTGTATGTTGCATAAAAAATTCATGTTCTTGTTTTTAAATTTGTTTTGGTTCAATGTATAAACTATTTGTTCAACTGCGGATTACCATTTTATAAAGGAGAATAACTGTGAAAAAAGTGAACTTAATACATTACCAGACACCAGACAAACTCAAAGCAGAATAAAATAATGTTAAAGCTTAGTTTCTTGAATGTAGTGCACGTTTTAGTCATGAATGAAATCTTTTTAGGGAGGGCTGGAGATAAGACTTTAACACCAGAATTTGGACATGTCGTTTCAGTTCAACAAGCATAGACTTCAAGCAAACAAAGAAAAACACATTAAAATGTAAGACAGCCTGAAAGTTGACCAACCACAAACCTCGTTAAACTTAGCTGAGTTATCAAAGATCATCTCCATCGGGAGGGAGTGCACGAAGCATGCTAAGTTTTTTCATTCTGTTCAACCTCCAAACCGTAATTTGAACTTTCACAACACCCTTACACCAAAGCAAGGCTGTTGTAGGTCAGTGAAAAATATGATTATTAAAGTCATAAAAGAACTAATTCAAGGTATTTTTTTTTTCTTTTTTTATGTGAGTTAGAAACAGTGTCTCAAAACTTTGACGTGTTTCGCAACACTTTTGTTTAAGCCTCGGAGTACTAGCTTCATCGATAACAGTTGCTTTATATCCACAATTAGTGAGTTGTACAGAAATCAATTTCAAGAACCTGAGAGAAACCTGAAGCTACGAAATGCAAAATTTCTATTTTTATTTCTCGGTACTTTTTTTCGAAATCTGTAGTTTTTTTACGATGATTTGTAGACTAGCTGAAAATAGCTTTCTCGAGTGAACTTGACCCCATTCGAGGTGTTATTGTGTAATCATAAGAATAATTGACCGAGGATATACTCTTAGACTGACTCAACCGCCTACAGTTTTGCATGGTAACCGCCCCAGTCTTTACGTGTGATCCTCCGACATCCAAAAATTCCTTAATGCAGATTTTCCTGTCTTCAGGGATCAAACACGAGCACCTTATAACTGTGATCTCGTCTTGACAGAACCAGAAATATATAAACGAGACGCTATGCAGCTATCTCCTCACAGCCTGTTCTGAACTTCCCTCATCGTTAATAAGGTTGATACGTTCGTTGTAACGTAGGGTTTCCCCCAAAACAGTATCGCGTACGTTGTATCGTAGCGTTCCCAAAACCAGTATCGCGTACTCTTTGGGTCAAACCTCGCTTTGCAGAGGTGCTCTGAAAAACACCACCTTCTTTCCATCTAAAGTTAACACCCTAGTTTGGTTTTGCGACTGCTCTGAGTCCGCAACGTTCTCGTCGTTTTCACTACTCGTACACTTTAGCTCATTTCTTGACGTGTCATATCCACTCTCCTGGGAAATGTTACTGGTCATATTGTATCGTCTGTTATTACCGGGCGGATTGTTACCCTTTTGCAGTGCAATGTTAACAGTAGTCCATATATTGTCCACACTATCAAACACACTTGAACCAAGTGAGTCTCTTGGAGTCGGTCCTGCCTCAGAAGACGAAGGAGTCGTCAAAGGAACTGGACTTAGTAAAGGTGACTCGAGCTCCAGATAATCCTGTATTAGTAAACAGATAAGATTTTTAAGCAATGTGTTAAATATTGCTTTTATTGTTGTAGTAAGTTATTATAATTATTCATATCATTACTAGAAACATTATTACCGTTATTACTATTATCATAATTATGACTTTACTGCGGTACTACTACTACTACCGCCACTACCGCCACTACCGCCATCATGAACAAATACAACAGAGGCCTTCAGGTTCGACAACAAGTACGAGTACGAGTTTTTTCCCGTACTTTATACTGCGTGTACAAGAAGTTGCAAAGAAATCACGCCATCTCGTTGTGTTGTCAAAATCTCGTGGTCCACGCGCCGAGTTTTTTGTTTTTTGCAAAACTCGTGTACAACACAACAACGACGAGTTTTGACAACACAACCAGATGGCGTGATTTCTTCGCAGCTTCTGGCACACGCAGTATGACGAATGGGAAAGACTCGTACTCGTTGTCGAAACTGCAGGTCTCAGGTGTTACTACTACTACTGCTACAATCACCATAACTATTAGCATTATTGTTACTGTTACTATTATTGAAAGAGCTGCGGAGCCCCGCTTATTCGAACAAAAGCCAGCTTTCCCAGGATTTGATATTGGATACAAAATCTACCAACTCTAACTCGGTCAATTCGAACCCCTTCTGAATCGAACTCTTTTTGTTTCGCATTGGAGTTATGGAAACTGTTACAGATAGTATTACTACTACAGGCTACTTCTACTGCAACGATTACTATTACTATCACTATCACTACCACTGCGACTACTTTTAAATTACTTATACCACTGTTGGAGAATTAGTAACTTACCTTGTCAGATAAATCACTCAACATTCCGTCATATTCTTTAACAAGTTCATCGAACGTTGGTCGCGATGAAGGATTCTCGTGCCAACATTTAAGCATCAAAGAATATCTGAACAACAAACAAAAGAAGTTATTTTTTGCTGGTTTCAATGCAACAGCTATTTGTCTAACTTTGAAAATAAAAAAAAAAACAAATAATGGTTAGAAACCACTTACATTTCATCTGGAGAGTTAACAGGTTGCTCCATTCGATAACCAGACTTTAGTAGTTCAAACAGTTTCTCCAGCGGAACTCCTGGGTAAGGCGATCCACCTTGATAGACACAGATGAACATAGTTCAGAACCAGGCACAACTAGATTGTGGTGCGTTGGTAAACCAAGTATGGAATAGAAACAGAGTCATAGTGGTCGGACACCCGAAATAACTATAAAAAAGCTAATCTAGTCAGGTGCCCATTCTACTTAAATAAATCATTCCTATCAAGTAAGTGGATCAAAGTTTAGAAAAATAAGAAAGAAAAATAAAGTCCGAACTCCGAAAACTGAAATAAGGAGAGATATGGTAAACAAAAATTCGAGGAAACCTTGAGAATTATTAGTTATGTATTTACCAAAAAAACGATAGATGCCCCAAAACAACTTAGTCTTATGGTGTAATGATAATTTTTTATCGTTATAAGTTTAGGAGAATTTAACTTTCCATAGTCAGAAGTTTGCCTTGTTGATCGATTCCCATTTTTTCATAACCAAATGACCTATATCGTATACGTTGGGTAAGGAGAAAATGTATGTTGAAGAACTGATCGAGACTGAGACACCAGAAAAAAACAAGAAGTTGTAACTGAAGAATGATCAATGACATCTTGCTTGTTATTTGGCAAAGTCATTCAGCTTTTTATTTTGTTACTATTCAGATAACGGAACCAACAACCCAAGACACTGCTGAGAGCCTGGACACTTTAAGACAGTTGCCACTTACCAAATGTCACTATCTCCCACGTTAGTACGCCAAAAGCCCAACTGAAGAATAAAAATATCAATAAATTAAATTAATACTGATGGTAATGCTACGGATAATCAAAATTTATTTTAAAACTCCAACTTTCAAATATTTGTACTGTTTCTACCGTTTAGTACAATATGAGCAGATGAGTACATGTGGCTTAAGCAAATGAAAATTTGTCAGAACACAACGAATAACATATTTTAATCAATCCTACAATTAATATAAACCAATAAAGTCATGGAGAGTATTGAATAAATGGATATCAATACTGATTTCCTGGTATGCGTATTGGCACCCTACCTATCCTAACATTATCAAGGCCCTAAGCAACCAGGTCACACGCTCGACTGCACATGTATCTTGGTTACATAGGCCTATTCATGAAACCTACGGCTAAGATTTTGGTGGATGTTGAAAGAGCTAGGAAGGAGATATGAAGAGAAAAATTGTTGAGGACAACCACAAAACCGTCCCTCCTGACTATGCGCAAACTCAACTTTGGTTTGGGGACGGTTTGGTGATTGGTTATCAGCTAATATTTTAATTTTTTTAACTACAAATTTCTCACCTTTAAAACTTAAAACTCATCCAAAAATTCTCGAAATATTCAAGATGCTTCCTATTCATTCAGACTATAAGCGTGTAGGAGAATTTCAACATATTTCAAAGTATAGACGGTGATATCATCAAAAATATCACCAAAGCGCCAAAAAGTAGCTTTCGAGCGTTATCCTTCCTTAACACTCATGGGAGCACTTATAGATTTTGTAGCTTTAGAAAACTCCACCAGAATAATTAACACTTATTCTACTTCAGGTGGATAGTGGCAGAATATCTACTGAGCGGCGAAGGCGTGAGGTAGATATTCATTGAGCTTCTATCCACCGAAGTTAAAGTAGAATAAGTGTTTTAGTATATAACAGCGAGGCAAGAAGCTTCCTCACAAGAAAACGAGAGATTTTGAAGAAAAAAAAACACTTTTATCACTTGAATCAATGAGCGTGGCAAGACTCACGCATGAGCAGCCTAACACACAACGAACATGTTTTGACAGTTTGTCAACTACAAAATATCGTAAATAGCGTAAAACAGAATTTCTTTAGGCTATTTTAAATATCCCGTGTTTTAAAAACAAACTTTTTCAATATCGCGAAGCGACCACTTCCGTCCGCCTTATTGTTTCGGTCTCATTATCTACTATTTAGGAGGTAAATATTGTTTCACATATACTTTTTCTAAACCAATGAAATCGCGTGTAGCCGAGCTAGTATATAGTAATATTTTTTACTGCAAGGAGCAGACTTACACATCACTTTGAGTTGTGTAAACGCGATCGAACAGCGCTTCAAGTGCCATCCACTTCACTGGAAGTCTTCCCTGTTTACAAAGACATTAAAAAAGTCAACCAACAATTGCTTTTTCAAATAATGTGGGAAGTTTTTATTCAAACCTTCCGAGGCAAACCTTATTTATGAATTGTTTGTTGATTTGTTCTTGTAAAGCACAGTTTTAACGAAAGCATAAAACCAAAATAATGTTTCTAAGTTGCGTTTCCAGCGTTTGCTCTTTGAGAGTATGAAAATAAGAAATAACGCAAAAACAAACTAGTTTTAGACTGACGGAAAACTGCAAATTTTTTACTGTTACGTCTTATGAAAGTGCTGACTATGCTCATATAGCAACATTTTAATCTGTTGACAGAAAAAGTTAAAACTTACGTCTGTTGTCTTTCTGTAGTAATCAATTTCGTGTACGTCCCTTGCCAAGCCAAAGTCTGCAATTTTCATGACTCTGTCTTCACCAACTAAAATATTCCTAGCAGCTAAATCGCGATGGATGCACTGAAAAGAAAAAGCTCATGTTAGCGCGAGAACTATAATCGAAGAACAAAATTAACTGGGGAGAGGGGAGAAAAATCCTAGTACAAAAAGTTTTGAAAATTTTAAGAGAGGCCCTAAGTTTCTTTGCGGGGTAAGCAAACGAACGTAGTATATAAGGGTCAGACAATTTTCCTTTGTCACTAGGCCGCTACTTTGGAATTGCCTCATCTGCCTTTAAAAGATACTGAAAACCTTGTGAATGAGTAATGGTTTTTTCCTGATACACCAGAACTCAGTACACGAATTACAGAGAGTCAACAAATATTATGTACCCAAGTGTTCCTACAGTCGAACCTTCAAGACGGACACCAAATCCTGGTCCCTGCCGTGCGTTTTCTCAGTAATTACCGTATTTTAAGTCTCTATAAGACGGACATCTCTATAAGACGGACACCAAATCTCGGTCCCTGCCGTGCATTTTCTTAGTCATTTACTTTATCTTAAGTCTCTATAAGACGAGCACCTCTATAAAACGGACACTAAATCTTGGTCCCTGCCGTGCGATTTCTCAGTCATTACTGTATCTTAGGTCTCTATAAGACGGACGCCTCTCTAAGACGGACAATTTAGGGCAGTCCCCAATGTGTCCGTCTTGAGAGTTTCACTGTAAATCCAATTTTATTTTTAAAGTTTTGAATCCCCAGTTCCAGTAAGCTGTTGTGAAACCAAAAAGTAAGTATCCACAAACTAGAGAAAAAGATATGCAGTGAGATTTAAGGTTTAAAAACAATAAATTCAAAACTTTATCGTTATCTGCCATACACACAATTTCCCTATTCAGAGTAAAATATGTTGCAGGAGGGTACCTTTTTGGAAGAAAGATATTCCATTCCCCTTGCAATCTGGTAAGCAAAGGACACTAGATTCATTAATGTCAGCGGTTCACCATGGATCTCGGTCCCAGGTCTACGGTCGCGCAGAAACTGACGCAAGTTTCCGTATGGAGCATATTCGACAATAACAAACAAAGGACCTAAGAGATTGAAACAATTCAAATATTAATAAACAAAAAAGCTATTTTTTAAAAGGAAAACCAGTTTATTAGCATCTTACTTCTCCTTACATAACAACCTCTAGCAACGAGGAAATGGGAATAGATCAAATGAAGAAAAACATCTGAAGTGAAAAGGCAAAACTCTTCCAAAGTTTGTCCTATGAAACGTATGGATCTGGGCCCGGTTGTACGACAACAACACTATACTTAGCACTCGAAATATCACATGCAAGAAATTTTTATATAAGTATAGGTTTATGGTTGAAAGGAGCGCAAGGTACAAAGCCTGGATAAGCTATCAGCCGGATAAGTGCTTTCTATTTTCAACAGTAAAACTATAACGAAAAGTGTTTGACACCATTTTACCCATTGCCTTAAGGGTTTTCCACCCACAAAACAACCAGGAATAAAGAAATGAACAAAATATTATTCAATCTTTGAGTTACTAGTGGCGACAATTAGCTTTTATACAGCGGATAGCTTATCCAGGCTCCGTACATCCGGGCCAAGGTTAGGAGAACTTACTAGTAAAGAATGTCATATTTCTTATTGAAAGGGTTAAATCTGGGCATGTCTTACCATCCTGCGTGCACGCTCCTAGTAAATTGATTATGTTCACATGCTTTCCAATGGTCTTCATTACTTCCATCTCGGAGATTAAATCTGCTAGTTCATGATCAGTTGCATCCTCTGAAATCGGCCAACCAAAATTGTTAAATTATTACTATTAACAATAACTGTTATCATTTCTATCCATTTCATTATTATCACTGTTATTAATGTTATTAATTCCTAATATCGTGTTCTGGCCTTCTTTCCCACGTTCACTGAAGAGCTGAAGAGGGTAGGATGGCCGAAAGCTCTTTACGAAGAAAAGAAGACAAAAAAAAAATACAGAAAACATGGGAACGAAGGCACGATGGCCAAGATCAAGACTATCAAATTATTGCTATCATTATTGTTGTTGTTATTATTTACTTGCCTTTTAACATTTTAACAGCAACCACACACTTGAAAGGCATGTTTGGTAGCCCAACTGCTTCCGCTTTCTCGACGCGACCAAAAGCACCCTCACCGAGAACTTCAAGACACTTAATTTGGCTTCGATTAATTTCCCAGAGGTCATCTAGAGGTAAATCTACCTCCGACACCTGCGAAAGGTTAGATCCTAACCTAGAGCGCATGCTCCGGCGTAAGAGAGCCGCTGTCGATGCGTACGAAGACCCTGATCCGACTGTCGAGACTGAGTTGTATCTACTATCAAACTTGACTATCATTCCATCACTGTCGGTCCGATAGTTCTCCATTGATTTCCCGTAAAATCCGTTCTGTTTTACTTTTGTGTAGTAGCAATAAAGAAATACTGCTCCTATCAAGAATAGCACCAGAGCTGCTACAATAATAAACGAAACATAGTAGTCATTCCAACCACTGCCATTCGAATTATTTTCATGTTGCTTTTCATTTACAACTTCGCCTAAAATGTTCGATTTCCAAGCCTTTGTGGTAACTAAAATAAAGGAAAAAATCGACTGTAAGCAGAAAAATCAAATCAAATCAATCCAGTTGACTCTTTAAAACTTGGTTGATTTTGGGTGGGCCGATACAAGAAAGAAAAACAACCAAATGCTAACAAAAATATTGAGGTGAAAAAGTTAATTATACATTTTCTTTTTCATAATAAGGTTTTGAATTCTATATAAAAAGCTTCCTTTAACCGTTTAAACACTTTTGATATTGTCAGTTCAAAAATTGACTTGAATTTAGCAATGGAAAATTAAGTGGCATGCATGTTTGACGCAATGAAAAATACCATTTTCGAAATATTTTTGTACTTCATATCTAAGATCAACTAAAAAATTGATATCGATTGCAAAAAATCTTCGCCAAAGGCACTTAAAGGTTCTGACGACTTGTGCGTTTTCCCTTTGTAAGAGCAGTAAAATACCCTGTCTTTGTCCGTCTATCTATCTACGTTAAGCCAAAAAGCTTTAAGTTAGCTTACCAAGAAATGAACGATCTCGAACGATGACGTAGGTGTGAGTGAAGTCATAGCCTACGCTGTTGCCGACAAGGCACGTGTATTGACCTTCATCTTTCTTCGTTACATTAACCAAGGTCAGTTTCACACCATGGGGAGCAAACTGCTTTCTGGTTACTGGTACCAACAGGTGTTGGTTGTGCTGATAATTGTTCTGTTTTATCACCTCGTAAAGGTTATGGTTTTTTAAAGCTTTAGTAAGATTTCCAGAGTTGTTAGTAGGTCTGTCGAACCATTTTAGCCACTGAAAATGTGGCATAGAGTCGGACACAGCCATACACGCGAGCGTTGCGTTCTGTCCTTCATAAACAGTAGTATTGGCGATTGGTTGAAGAATGGGCCTTGCACGAATTCTCTCTGCGAAGGCAAATCATTTGGTAAAATTTAGCAAAAACCATAAATTATTTCCTCAAACTTTAAACAGAGAAGACCGAAGTAGCATTTTTTTCTGAGGCAAAACTTGAGCCATTTAAGTCTAAATAACTTTGTCAGTATTTTTGTCTCGGCCTAGCTGTTTTTCTTCCAAGTTAATGAGGAGTTAAAAACATGTATTTCAGATTCCAACTTTTTTCTCCTTGCATTACCTTAACCAAATAAATTATACAAGTGTGAGAACCAATCAAAAACTTTAAAAAATAAGAGCTTTCAATTTTTGTTTCAAATATCAGTGCACAATTAAGCATATAACACATTTTCAAGCTTTATTATTCTGTGTTTTAATCACGAAATGAGCTTCTGGAAAAAATTTCGAACCTTGTTTTCACACATTGTCAGATTCAAAATATTATGTACAACGTTAATTTTGGCAACTGAAGATGAAATATTTTGCCCATTTCAAGATTTTCAGGGAACTCAACCCAGGATTTTCATGGGCCTGGATTATTTTTGCCCGTTCCTCCAGGAATTTCAAGGAAAACCCTGAAGAAAGGTAAGAATGGAAACGAGGCCTCACAAAAAAACCATCTGGGTTACTAAACGCCATAAACCATAAAGAAAAGGGGGCTCTACCTTGCACTTCCACCCTGTATGTGTAATTGAGCCATCCGTATGGATTACTGACGTTACACGTGTATTTCCCGCTATCTCCAGGCATAGAATCTTTCAAACTTATCACATGTTTATAGGGATCCTGATCAACAGGTTGTCCTGCCCTTTCATTGTAAATCTTTCCGTTCATATACCATACAATTGTGGGTTTAGGATTTCCAATGGCTGTGCAGTCCATCTTAATGGTGTTTCCGACCGGTAGAGCAATCAGAGTCTTTCGCATCTTGTCGGGATAGAGAAATCGTGGAGCAGCTGCACAAGAAAAGGAATTTGTCCATGATTAGGCACAAGATGGCGACCTGTACATTTTACCCACAATTCCTAGCGCACAGACATCTAAAATTGCCCATAAAAACGCACATGAAGAAGCTGTAAATCTCAAACTTGACACACACAGCGTCGTTAGCACAAAAAAAAGTTTTACCAACTGTTACCTTCCCTGAGTTTCTTTTAGTAGTGTAAGGTTCGCAATGCATTGTGGTAAAATGTAGGGCCACCATCTTTTTCGGTATAGTCAATTAACATTCATTTACCAACTGGTAGTGAATTGTTTTCTACAATATATTGACTTCTCTTTAAAGAGCATATGACATGAAATCAGTTTGTCAATTTTCAAAAAGTATACTATAAAAAACATTGGTTTGCCAAGTTTGAGAAACATACGACGAAAGTACGCCAAGATACGGTGCATAGAATTTTGAATTTTTTCCGCAAAAAGCCAACAATGTGACGCAACAGGTCACGTGCGTCACACCTCAGTCCATCCAAATCGACTTTCAAACATCTGTAACTAATAAAGCTCTAGCAGTTACGGATGTTTTAAAATCGAATTATCTCTTTACTTCGTGGCACCATATTAAATGATCTGAGGCGAGACGCACATGATCAGTCACGTCATATTGTTGGCTTTTGGAGGGGACACTTTTAGCGGGAAAAATTCAAATTTCTACACGCCGTATCTTGGCGTACTTTCATCGTATGTTTCTCAAACTTGGCAAAACAGTGTTTTTTATAGTGTACCTTTTGAAGATTGAAAAACTGTACTCATGTCATATGCTCTTTAAAAGGAATCGCATTAATATTTAGCTTCAAAA
Source organism: Hydrozoanthus sils (assembly GCA_027575215.2). NCBI lineage: Eukaryota > Metazoa > Cnidaria > Anthozoa > Zoantharia > Hydrozoanthidae > Hydrozoanthus > Hydrozoanthus sils. The sequence continues at coordinate 10,824 of JAOBRD020732429.1, forward strand.
CGTTTTAAAAATGATTTATACAGCACACCCTGTAAAGAATGACAGAAACTGAAGACATACCTTTAACAGATTCGTTTCTAGGTGATTTTGATGGACCTGAAAAAAGAGGGGCTTGTTTGAGTCCAAAAAGTAAATTCATTGCCATTTTTTGTTTCACGTAAGCTGTTAAGAATGAAACATAAGTTAAAACATGAGTGTAAAGCTGTTTCGGCATAAAACCAGATCTCGCACAGAATTCTCGTAGGTGATAACTTATCAACAAGGGAGAGGCACAGTAAAAAACAAAAGAGACACGACACAGTAGTCTGTTAATCTGGTGCTCCAACTGCCACTTTAAGCTTTTAAGTGCAGAAAAGTGTTGTCGCTACAGGTGTCAGGCCCATATATTCTATAATTTGTAGTCTGTTCTTTGTTATATCCCAAATGGAAACAACCACGTTTATGCAAAAAATCATAACTAATAATTATCAACACTATAATCAGTGAAGCAGTGGGCCGGCCGTGAAAGCCTTCAGTAGTTAATCTAACGCTCTTTACATATAATTATATCAGAATACTGATTGCAAAATTGTGTTATAGTGATGAGAAACCTTTTTGTCAAATAAAGTAATTTGTCTGCCTTATTGCGTTAACTTTCTTATTCAAAAACTGTACGTTTGATTTCTAGATACGTGTGAAAACTGTGAAATATTTAACCGCATTTACTTCATTATTATTAGTTTTCTGGGGCGTTAAATAAGCGATGTACACAACCAATGTAACAAAGTATTAGTTGAAGTCTAGAAGCAACTCACCTTCCACATGTAAAATAATCGTGGCATTGATTTTCCCCGCTTTGTTGCGCGCTTCGCACATATACCTGCCAGCGTCTTCCTTCCGAACTTTCTTTATCTTGAGATATCTCCACAATTTAACACGCATGCGTGGGTCAGTGGCCGTCTTGAGGACTTTGCCGTTTTTATACCAATTGTATATATCCACGTCAAGTCCGTTTTCCACGTAGCATGGCAATTTCTTGCTTCTTCCAGTCTGCGCCCAAACGTTCTTCACCAGCGGAAAGTTCTGACGAAATCTTGGCGTCACTGCAAGGGAAGAAAGGGTACAATATGTTTTTATCTTAATCATACACCTTGACACAAAAAGAGAAGTGAAATATTAAAAACAAGCATCTTTACGTTTAGGCGCAGACTGGGGAGTCAGGATGGCCGAGTGGTTAACGCTCGTGCCTCCCACCTCTGTGGACCCGGGATCGAATCCTGGGTTTGTATGTGGGCTAAGATTTGTCGATCTTCTTCTGACTCCGAGGGTTTTTCTCCGGGTTCTCCGGTTTTCCTCCCTCCTCAAAATCGACTTTCACGCCGAGATCTGTGCCGTCGAGCAATTAAACATAAGCCACTGGCTTGGGAGAATGGGCAACCACTCCCAGCGTAACGACGATAAATAAAGTTACTTTACTATTTACAACAAGCAGCTAACTAAAAATGCGCTTGCCGAACAATAAAGATGAAAACATGCAAAAACTTAATATGAACAAGAGCGTTAAAACACTTTTTATGATCTAAATTGGTACGAAACGAGAATCGTGCGAGACAGAAAATACTCTATTTTCATCATTTATACTTTAACTAATTGTAATCACAGAATAGAAACACTAATTCTTAAGGGATTGTAGCACCCTGAAATAAATTTAAAAAATTAAGGTTCAGGGAACCTTCAGAGTTCTTTGGTTACTAGGTCTTGGAAGGAGGGCGTTTACCCACGCACTTAAAAATACATTCTACCTAGTTTAAACTATCTTACCAAACATACTTGTACAAGAAAATAGGCATAGTTAACACAAGGAGGGGAACAAGAGTTTATTAACAAAGAAGGTAAAGCCAAATTCTTTAATTAAATCAAACATAGTAAAGATAACATTTGCTCAAAAATCTCAGTTTTTGAAGGTTTGTTTTAACTGAAAACGACAACTTAATCAGTTCCGAGCCTCGCAGTTGGCAAGACTTAGTGGTAATGATGGAACTGCGGGGTCAATACCGCGTTAACAGATTAAAGACATTCCCTGAACAAGAACAAGCGTCAAAGGGTGTAACTTCCGGAAGTACAACAAGAGCCTCACAATGTGGTTGGCAAGAAACTAGCATTATAATTTTGTAAAAGTTCACAACAATGCAGCTGGATTGGTTACTTAAAGTGCCTATGGAATGATTTTTTTAACTCAGTGAATGAACCTTGCTAAATGAAAAATTGTGGCTCGTAGATAGATCAAGTTTGGCTCAAATTCATGCAAAGTTTATGGATTGGCAGCAGTTTTGTCTTTCACACTTGTGACGTCATCAGTTGAAAACACATGTTAATATCTAGAGAACCATGAAAGATTTTGACAAAACTTTTTCACCGTTAATCTTCATTTAGCAAGGTCTATCCACTGAGGTAAAAAAAAATTCATTTCATGGACACTTTAAGAATGCTTTAAAGACCAAAAGAACGTCTACCAAAAATGCTATGGTCTCCAGCTAAACAGTAAGAGTCTTACAGTATGGCTTCGTTGGCAAAAAAAACTAGCTTTTATTGTAATAGAGACCGTGTAAAGGGTGACGAACAATGCAGTTGGGTTGATTGCTTGAGAAATACCTTAAACTGAATTAGAGTTGAATAAATGTCTTCCGAAATTAGTATGGTCTCCAGAGAAATAGTAAGAGATTCAAATTTGGTTGGCGAGGACCTAGTAATTTTATAAGGCGTAAACTAAATGGTCTTGAACAACGGAAATTGGTTTATTATACTTGAGAAACTTCCCAAAGAAGGACAAGCGTCTACTAAACACAGTATCGTGTCCAAATCTACGGCAAGAACTTCAAAATTTGGCTGACAAGAATCTAGTTTTTGTAACATGAGCAACATGAGAGAATTTGTTGCGCAGCCCCGCTGAACACAATGTCGTATTACTGAGCACGCATGATTAGAATCTCTGAATTTTTAGCCTCAAAGTGTTGGTGTAACCTTGGACCACTGAACATCTTGTGGCAGCCCTTCTCTTATCGTCAAGTGTTTTGGTACATATTAAATATCCTAGATGGTATTAAGGAGACAATGCCGGCGGAAGCACTTTGTAACGAAAACAATTTACTGCAAGCACCATTTTTTCAACACTAGGACTTACATTTTTGCTTGCAAAAGTTATTTTTTGGAAAACTGATAAGTTTCTTCATTAAAAATGGTCGGAACATCAAAATGAGGAAGTTAAACCGAAAGCTTAGCGTTAGTCTCTATTGAGGGTAGACGAGAAAAGCCTAGAAAAAGTGGAATTGTAACAGGGATTTAACGTTAGTAAGTCTCTCCTTCCGGCTGAGCAAACAACGTACACGCGATGTAATTCTTGAATTACTAGAAAACGAAAAAAAAAAACATTTCCATCTGCGCGCTTTAACCTTTGTTCTTCTTTGTTTAAGTTCTCAAGAATATAATCGGCGCCATGGTTTTTCGTCACTTCGATTGAAATCTTTAAAGCCGATTCATTTTCGTCTTAATTACTAAACCTCTGATGAGCTTAACGGAAAAAAGTAGTTTTTATAAAACTAAGCCATTTGAAAACTATGCGGAGTCACCACAGAGCCAGAGTTATGTTTTTCTTTGAGATCTTAAACACAGCTTCTTCTCGGGTTTTGTCTTTTCTGATGTTTTGAAGACATAACATGCCAAAACGCGCATGCTCATAACTGCTAAGATTTCCGGCCTTAAGGGCATGCACTGACAACTGGCTGCATGATGGAGCCAAGAAAAACATCCAAACGAGGTAAAGGCCAAGCTAGGGGCAAGCACTGTGGCAGCCTTCATTCACATTAAACACTAGTTAAACACATCTTAAAGGTTGTAAAAAGAATCTGCTTGGAGCCGACATGACCTTTTAACACGATTGGCTGCTAATGTTGTTCTTGGATGAAAGATGCATTTTTGATCAATGTCACGACTCAAAAACGTGTAGCATGTGAAAGGACAGATAACCTAAAAGGCGTATTTGTGCTCATTGAAACATCTGTTATTTTGTCTTTTTTTGATTTTTTTGATTCAAACGAGGCTCGGTCACTATATCAAAACCTATATACCACAAAGCATATACTATTTAAAGTGTGTATCATATTTGATGCATAAAATTACTTTACAAAACTTCTCATTATCTGAACAGCACGGCATCGAAGAAAAGCCTTCGGGCAAATACATTTTTATAAACAAATAGCGTTCTTTTACCTGAGAAAAGCAACTTATCTTTATCTTCTTAGTAAAATCAATTCATCACGGCTATCAGCCGGTTTTTAGGCGAGGCTATTGCTCACTAGGGTCGGAGGTAGGACATACAATGTGGTACTTCTAATCGCAAATATCTGGAAGCTATACTTTAATCTATAAAATCACAAAAAACCTTTAACTACGAACCCATCTGGTAGATGCTTGTTTCTCATAGCAAGTAGGGATGAGAATGTTCAAGAATGCGGACTAAAAAAGGGGGGCAATCATAAGCAAAATTGTTGACAGCTAAATTGCTGTGAAGTTCTACAAATTTGATCAGATATATATAGCAATTACTCTCGCAACTTAACAGAGGTTATCATCATTCGCAAAAATAAAGAAAGCCCTCCCTAGAGTTACGGAAAACCTCAGAATTCAAGAGTCTTCCGACAAAAGCTAACTCAAATCCGGATATTGACAGACAAAAGGTGGACAGATTAGAACATTTTTCCCAGGGATCATTCCACGCGAGAATTTGTTCTGACCCAAATTTATTGTTTTAGTTATCAGAAAATATTCGGAGAGGTCCAACTAAGTCCTGTTTTTAAAGATCTTCGTTTTATAACAGCAATATATATATAGATCAATGAACGAAACGAGTAAGAAAATATTTGTGTTGCGGAGTCACGTCTCATCAATATGCTCGCAGCATGCTCCCTGTTTTCAAAAGTTTGACTGATTTTAAACATGGAGTCCAAATCGTTTTACAATTACAAATGGTTAGATAGGAACTTAGAAAATGGTAATGATTTGAATTTAAAACACAAAGCACAGATAGCAAAGTAAGTTGTTTGGAGTATTTCATAACACGCCCTAGGTATCAATTTAACGCCCCCATGACACATTTTAAAAAGTCCCTCCTCACCACGAAAAAATTAGGGTAAGAAAACGCGTGGGTCCTGACATCTGACGTAAATAACCCCTGTTTCCTCACAAATACAATGTCACTTCCTTTCACTGTACGCAACTGGATGAATAAAATGCACAGCTACAGAAATAAAGCAAAAACAGGGCTAAATTTATGCTAAAATACTACGCCTGTGCAACTTTGCAAATTGTTTACCAACAGAGTTTCTTAATTGTTTTCAAATGATTTCAAGCTTGATTTTTGCATGCTAGATTCTTGGTGGTATCTAGGTTGATGACACCGAAAACCAAACGGAAAAGGCGAACTGTAGTGAAGAGCGTTTAGTAACAAAGCCTTACTGTTCACCCACAAAACAAATAAGTACAAATATCTGTGAGATAAATTTGATGAGAAACAAGGTTTCTTTACTTGCAACGACATCGAGTATTTTGCGCAAATTAGCATATGAATATAAATTCTTCCTCGCTTAAGTTGTGTTTTGTTTTTTATTGTTTTAAAAAGTTTTTATTTTTTGATTCCATGTTTAAAGTGCGCTAAGACTTGTTGCAACGAAGTTCATTTCCGAGGATGTTTCTAATTAACCTTACCTTTGATAAAATATTCTTAAAATGACGAACAGAAAGAAAAGTAAACTGTAAAGTCGATAGCTTTCTCTCGAAAGAACGTCCTGGTTAACGTAGAAGACTGAACTTTAAAAGATTATACGTTAGTTTAATCGGTCGAACGTAAAAGGTCAGGTTCAGCTAAAGCATTTTAAATTAAAGAGAAATTGTTAGCTTTACTTTTAATTTGACAATAAAACATGTAAAATATTACCAGAACGCTCCGAGATCAAGGAGCGTGAAATCGAAAACAGCCAAAAGGCTTCTATGAACGAAAGAGCATGTCCTTCACGTGCGCCGATAATGAATCTGACGGGAAAAATTCTTTGATTTTTGGTCACGAATCATTGATGGACTCGATAAGAGAGAATTCTTGATATTAAGTTGATACAGAAAAGGTCTGAAAATAAGACCGCTAAATATCTTGTGATGATATCGGTCAGAGTAATCGAAGATCACTACTGATTTTCCACAATGGTTTTAGGAAGCCAAGTTATTTTTGTTATTAATCTTTACAGCTTCTGTTTTGAACAACTTACAACTTCATTAAACTTTTTTATATAAATTAAAACGATTCCAATTTAACCTTAGTTCAGACTTAATGGAAACGTGTTTGTGGGGTGCTCAGGAAAACATCAAGTTTCGCGAGGAGCGACCTCCCCATTATTAGCCTGATATCGATACATTTCAACAAACAGCAGTTAAAGCAAGTTATTAGATTGGGCTTTCGGTGTAACGCACACTCCGACTCGCATTCTACGGTGAAGGCTCCATAAATGTCTTTTGAGATAAGGTGTAGAATGTGGCGCCAAGGAATTGTCAGAAGACAAAATGCACGGTGTCTTTGATGAATGATCTCACCTATCTATCAAAAGATTCCTTTCTCTTCCACAATAACAGTTACAAAGTCGGCGCACACGTACGAGAGAAAGAATGTCCGACAAACACCATTCCGTATCGCAAGTCGCTTAATAGATTTACCGCACTCATTGAATATTGTAAGAAATCATTATTACCCCTAACAACTCAACTTATGCAAGTTATTATCAGAGCTGTTAAAGTGACAAAGTAACCAGATGTCGACCCAAACCATGAAACCCTGAAGTCAATGCTTTCATTTCATAAACAAAAGAATACAGTTAAGTTGAATATAACAACAAGGAAAGAACCCTGTTTAGATTCAATATACAGTTCCTTCACCTTTTCCGTCGGATACGAAGCACGGCGTGTGTACGGCCAGTAAGACAACAGCAGTGAAGGATAGGCGAGCGAACCAAGAGAGCTTCCAGGCCATTGCAGAGACAAATGCTCTCCTAGTTCACGACTCACTCGTCTTTTCCAAACATCAGAGAACTGAAAAAAAAAATCCAAAAAACTCTGTTACTGCTTGAATCACATCCGTCGTCTCACGACGCAAGCCACACAACAATTGTTGTTATCAATTAAGGACAGCGTGAATCCGCACAGAAAGTACATACGTTATCAAGGTGCCCCCTTCATCTCAGATTTACTCGTTTGTCTAAACTACGGACAAAATTCAAATTCCTGTTTCTCAGAAATGTTCGAAACTAATGGGAATGGTCGTCTAGAAGGTTTAATCAGAGCGCCATCTCGTTAGCTTTGTCCAACAGAAATTCTTTAACTTCCTGCGAATCTTTCTTCTGATTGCTAGTGTTTACAAACCTGACATTTTCTATCACGGCTGATTCCACAACGCACACATTCAACCCACAAAGTTACACACTCGTGGTCTTGCTAGTATCCGTGCACGTTCGTGATTGTTTCGCTAAAATTTTCAGGTTCATGAGATCAATGGCTCTGGGTGACCTTCACGATACAATGAAACGAAAATAATAAGAGTCTTTGTATTAATTAGAGTTGAGCAAATTGACAGGCGTTTGACATGAGAAGTCGCGCTGGCCACGGATCAAGTAACACACGGACAAACCGGGCTTCCGGCAAAAGCGATCTTTTGTTGAGCAATTCTCGTAGCCATTCTGATTTGCATAAGTTTTTAACTCTCGGTTACTACGTGGTGTGATAGGAAATCTTGTTGCCCAATAAGATAACTTTGAAAGTTGTGAATGACAAACAGAAGGAGTTTAATGTCAGAACCTATGGCTTTTTAAAACCCGTTAAAAGAATCTTAGGGAATTCACGTTTCTAGAAGCAATATGACGTAAAACAAGTTTTCATATACAGTTTAGCTGTCACCTCGCGAGCGCCATGTTTGCTTTGAACAAAAAGAACTGGGCCTCCTTTAACACAATAGACTTTTACAACATCAATTTTACTTGACAAGATTACTTAACTAAAAGCCCAATTGATGTGGCGGCTCAAATATGGCCAATCGCGTTTGATTATTCTAATGACCTTTTGTTTTGCCGAGTTTGAGAACAAAAGGTAGATTTTATGACCATAAACAAAAACAAAATGATAAGGGCCGGCTGAAATCCCAGTCTAATACGGCGTTAATATTTTGATGGCCACGCTATACTTTGAGATTAACGAAGTTGTGCCTCCAACATAGATCGAGTTAGAGATACAAGTTAATCTTGTCAATGGTTGTTCGTTTGCATGTTTTACGTGTCATCGCACGCAATACTGGGAGCTGCAAAACTCTCACAAGGAGGCAGTTTTTCTTGTCAAAGATGCTTTCGGAATAACCGAGAAAAGCATCAGTGAAACTGCGAGCCTCGACTACATTTCCAAGGGCCTAATAAATACCTGATATGTGTCAAGTAATGGGAAGTTATTGTGAAAATTGCCTTTGTTTTTGTTATTCGAATGACCATCAAAGTGCATGCTTACAATTGATGTTGGAAGTTAAGGTAGATAGGAGAGAGTGTAAAAATTACTCTAAACTAACAGTAACCTGAGCCTGAAGTTTTTTAGAATCTTTTGTATGTAAGGACTATAAAAAAACAACGAGAATGGAAGAATTCAAATTTCAATAAGATAAAATCAAACTGAATGATCCGGCAAACCGTAAAAACACCCAAAAACTAAAAGGGGAGTTGGGATTGAAAAGAAAGCGAAATTGATGTCTCAAGGAAAAAAAGATTTAAACAGTAACGTTCTGTGGAGAAAAGAAAGCCTTTTTCCATGATTGCAACAGTTGCTTCTTCTTCACACGAAGGTCGAGTCTGCCGAGATATTATTTTGACGGAAGTGGTGTTGTACAGTTGAGAAGGGAATGAATCGTGTTTTTTGATTGAGTTCGAGATGGAGGCCAAAAACTTTTGCCAAGCGATAAAACCGATCTACCGAGTCTCGAGTATTCGGTAGAAGCCAGTGCCAACTCTGCTATGACTTTCTATAAGATAACTGTCAAAATTGCGTGCAGGCTGGGATCCGTTCGTGGTTGTCGCGAGTTTTTCACAATTTTTCTTATCTCCTCATAAAAGGTTCAGTGCTGCTCTATATCGTGTGACTACGTTTATGATGTAAGAAATTTGTTACAAAAAACAATCAGTAAATAAGACAGCTGCATCATTATTCTTTACGCTTGTCAGGTAGTTTAAAATTCTATTTTAGTTAATAACTACAAACATATATATGTGTCCCTTCGACTGGCTGTAACTGATATATGATTGACGCGAATGAGGGCAGTTGATCGAACGAAATAAAACTTCAACTTGGTGCGCATCTTATCCCGATAATTAGTATACGTAAGACAGCAAAAACGGGAGAAAACGGAAAACAGGAAGAAACGCTTAAACTGAAGAATGCGGAACAAAAAATTCCCGAAGGTATGACATAAGAAAGTTAATTTCATCCTTACGACTTTAAAACTAAAGGCTAGTAGGAATTTTGTCGCTGGATTTTATTGTAGTATTAGTATTACGTAAATATTGTGAAGTACTGAATGCGAATTAAAAAAATACGAAGGCGTAATTCAAGAAAGTTGATTTCACAACCCAATACGACGTTTTAAAGTTCACTACGAGAAAGGACTTTTGTCTATGCCTATGGATTTATTACATAAGTGTTGCATTAGTTCAATAGAAGCAGTGTGGCTATAGCTCCTTTTATACTTAAAAAAAAACGCGAACACTTTCATTTAAGCTCATAACTGTTTTTTAAGTGTCGTTCAAGGTTAGAAATTTGTGTCGCTAGTTTACGTCTTCAAATTTTAAGTCAAGTCGTTTTTCAGATATTGTTTGATCATCCGAAAGTTTAGTAAAAAGATTTCCTCTTAACTCAAGTTATTTAGTGGTTTTGTGGTTCCTTGAGTGAAGTATACTGCCACTAGGCGCATTGATAGGAAATTGTTCAGGGTTCGAACAGTTTGCAAAAAGCCATTCGTCTTCGCTAGCTCGCACACCTTACTTCTTCAAACTATTGAACCTTTTGAAAATGCATGTTCCTTAAGGTTGAATGCGGTTCGTTTACTAATAAAACAAATAAAAATATTAACACTATAAGTACTGCTACTTCTACAACTACTGATCATGATATGAAATACAACATCAAACGATATATAATCATTTTTTACAATAAACAAACTAAAGCTAAAAATTCATGGAGCTATATGTGGTGTTTTGACAAAATGCCAAAATTACCCGTACTTGAAATCGAAAACTAGAAAAATATCATAACTTATAATTTGGAAACAAGCCATATCTACCTACAGGTCTTCATGACTACATCTACTTCTGTTTTGCGCATTATATAATTATATATAACGAATATTATTATATTAAAGACTGAAACGGGAGTTGTATAGAATTGACAAGTGTCATGTCCTGTTGTTACGAGTGTATGGCTTGCGTGGAGATTAAGGCAAAACTCTTTTTTTTCAAAAAATTTAGTACCATTAAATATTAAACAATGTAAACTACAAGATTAAAAGAAGTAATAGAAATTGCAAATGAAATTGATTGTTTGAAGCCGTTATAGACTGCATTCAGTTATTTCCATCAATTATCCGCCCACTTTTAGCGTGAAAGATTTAATATTGAAAATGAAAGATAGGAATGAATAAGTCGGCTTCAAAAATAACAATTAGAGGGTGTAAACTGACACAAAAGACAGATATAAGATAAAGCGAAATAATTCGCTTGGACTTTATCAATTAAATACAACACGGTTATATGCCTTGACTCCCGGTAGGGTTTTAAACCGAAGGCCGGGTCTACATTAACGCGTCCAGTTTTCGATAAAGTCTGGCCGAAACACTGCATGTCTTCCGTCCGCAATTAGTTTAAACTGTCAAAAGTGTATTCGCTTAGTCTTTCAGTTTAATGCGCTGCTCTCTTACTCGTTAAGGCATGAAAATAAAGCTTAAAGATTGGGTGTAAACGGACGAACCGATAAAGCTTCATGAAAAGAATTCCAAAAGCGCGTTGATAATGAACCGTGGCAAAACTTACAGTTGAAAGCTAGCTTACTTAATCTGATTTCATCCTCAATGGTGGCGTTGATGCTTTGCTGATGATTGTGATAAGCTTATAAAACAAACTCATTTGAAATTCGTAAAAAAGGAGTATCTGAATAACAAAGGAGTGAAGGTAAAACATATGCAGTTAATAAGTAAAAAGAAACAGTTATGCATAGATCGCCTTGTCGAGTTTGTCTAGGAGTAGTTATAATGTACTTTACCTTTGCCGACCAAGGTTTTCAATAAAACGTTTCAGTACATCGAATTTGAGAATCGCGTAATCCAAACTCATAAGATTTTGTCGAGCCTGAAGTATCATCTCCGACAGTTTGTCCTCATTCCATAATTCGGAACAACGTACGTGTTTTGTTCTCCACTGGTTTGATCTAATATGCCTGAAGAACTATACAAAGCCGGATAAAGTGAACTAAAAGTTTTTCTTCAGTTCTGCAAGGAGGCAAAGCAAATGCAACTGAAATACGAAACTAAATGAACAACAGGAAGTAGTTTTACATGTAGGTGGGTTGTCTTAAATAAATTGCTTTTCAAAGCCTATGTATTTGGCTGCAAATTCAGTCAGCAATATACAACAAAATAGTAAATGGTCCAGCGTAAGCCAAGCTAGCCACAGCCGTTGAGTTCCATCTACGACAACAAAGTAAAACATGTAAAGACTCTTTATGTTACGTTCAGCACGGCATAAACGCAGTCAAGCCTACAGCATTTTGTCTACAGTACAATGCAAATCTTATTGCGCCTGAAGGGTGACCATCGGTTTTAAATTTGAGGACTATTATTTTATCCATGTGTCCCGCTCAGCTATCAAGATTTTTATTGCGGTTGGTACCCAGCCAGAAGTAATTATGCCAAACACACCACACAAACTAAAAAGCAATATGTGTGCTGTAATCGGCTTTGGGAATACATCTCCCAAGTCTCAACATTTCTCATCTGGTCCCTAAAACCACCAGCCCGATGCCTCAAACTAAATTTAGTAATTGTAGAGTCTGTTAGTTCAGACATTTTGGCTGCATAGCACAGATTTATAGAACAAAGTAATGACTAGAGTCTTAAAAACACTCAAACACGTTTAGAACAAAAATCATAGTTACTGTTCTCTTATTCTATCCCTGTTATTTGTCTTCTCATCCAGTAAAACTTCATTTCAAAGGACTTATAATGGGTTGTTTTTTCATGCAAGGTTTTTACAAACCGTTAAAATTGTTTGAAAAGAAGCTTGATGGCTATATACTTTTCTTGATATAGCTATATACTTTTCAATACTAAAACCAATTGCAGTATGTTATTTGGTTTCAAGTTGTACGAAATTAATTTAATGGCATTGTTTTTTAAACAGTGCAATTTTGGAACATATGCTCAAAAAAACTTACATCATTTATATAAAAATAAGATTTTTACTTTCATACTTTTATTATCGTTTCAGCGAACTAAAAATATTAATAAACGCATCGGAGTAACATACTCTTAAACATAAAAAAAATTCTCTCGTGATGACAGAAAGGCCTTATCAAAAATGCTTTCAAATCAATCTTTGAAACTTCAATACAGATAACTTGGTCTTTTACTTTTAGTGTGTATGACCTTTGCAAAAGACAAAGAAATTTAAAAATGCCGTCTCTTTGGTCAATTTGCCGACCCAGTAAAATCATATGACACGCGTTACTGATTATAAAAGTTCCAGTAATTATTGAAATCAGTTCTTGATTGAATTCCCTCAACTTAATTAAACGAACTTCTAAACGTCAAACCAGATGTCAAGCTTAACACATGTTTGAATGTTTTTAAGCAGCAGGATTTGGGCAAGTGTATCTCTTTAATAATTTAGTCCTGCAATTAGTTCAAAAGTTGAAATTAAATGAAAAAACCTTTCAATTCATCGAAATAACCGTTCAATTCAATGAAAAACATTTTCAATTAAACAAAGACTCATTGATCTAAATTCAATCACACTTTATTCGATTCAATGAAATTTTGTAATAATGTTCAGTTCAACGAAAACTCATTCAATTCAATGAAAACTTATTCAATTCAATAAAATAAAAGCGCATTCGATTCAATGACAATTCATTCAATTTCAATTCTATGAAAACTTGTTGGATGTTCCTGGGGAGAGCTCGGCCAGCTAGCACCGAAACTCGTACCCAAGATGCTTGACTGAATGGCGAAATAGAAAAAAATTATGTTGAGTTGTAGGCATTTGCACTGCAAGCTAAAGAGAAGCATACACGTGTTAAAGAACTAAAATTGAAAGGAAAAAGTACAAGTAAGATTTCGAAACAGTTGTAACACGAGTTCTCAATCACAAGGTTGTAGAATTGACAATTATTTGATGTTAGCCTTAGATTAGATATCCTCTATTCATTATATATATATATACATATATATATAGTTTTTTTTATTAAATCATATACCATATTATTATATATAGTCTAGGTTCAGATATACCGATGTCTACGACGCAGGCTCACGTGAGCCAAGCAGTCATGCAAAATATAGCAAACAAGCACAACATGGCCTGTTAAACTAACGATGTCACAGTAAATGGTTGTTTCGTGTTGTCTATTAAAATTGGCGAAACAATATGTTTTCAAATTTATTCAGCTATCGTTGTACAAGGTTGAGCATATATAAGTAAGGTGAGTTAGTCATCATGTGTGAAAGGAATCGGATAACTTACTTTATAATGTAATACTGTATAATAATAATAATATAATAATATCTGCTACAAATAAAGCAAAAAGGTTTTCTGGCCAAGTTCACATTTCATTGAGATTTAATCACGTCCCTGCCATCTGGCTCAATAATTGTATAAGAATTTCAAATATTTCATTTCTTATCAACAGTAATTAATGATTAATGTAAATTGTATTCATCTGTCTAAAAGCGAGGAGTTACCATCAAAATCTACTACATTCTGTTTTAAAAGTGTTAATGGTTATATCATTAAATTGAAATTGGATTTTTTATTGGGGTAAGTTTTTGCCAATACCGCTACATTTGGCTTGCCATATCCTAGAAACTGTAGGCATCATAGATTTACACATCCGTCAATGAAGCGCAAAAGTAAGGAATGAATAAACTTCTAGTAGTAACAACTTATCTAAATAAAAACATTTGCAAATATTTCTTTGCTTTTAGTTTGCATGTTAGTTAGTCTAAAAGATGAACCGATAGATGGAAAACGTTCGTTCGTTTTTGATTTAAATATTGTCAAGTTCGACATTCTTTCTGAAAGAGATCAGACACTTGGTATAAATTAATTTTTGTTGTACCTTGACTAGGCTGCTAAACCTGCCTCTGACTCAAACCACTGCACTGTGCCGCTGATGTTGTGGAATAGGTATTCATAAAATAACTCGCCGACGTTCTCAGTTTAGGGAGAAGGGAAGATCACTTTGTTTCATTTTTGACTGTAGCTATAAGTATTAAGGTCATGCTCACAAGTTAAAAGCCCTTAGAAAACTAAATTAAGTCGGATTACCTCTGATAGGGCAGTGCCAGTGTTTACATCCGAATCACTCTCCAAAAACTTCAAGGCGAGGCCAATTGCAAGTTCTTAAAAATATTGCCTCGACTTGAGGCTTTTGTTTGTAAGCAGTGGAGCATAATTCTGAAATGGGCTTTTGGTTGGCGTTCGTTTTTTTATCGCCATAAATAAGTATACCTGTATTTTTCATTGAAAAATAATTTCGGGAATAAATTAACTTCCACCTGATGAATATAAAACGTATTTTAGATATAAATGGTTTTGAACAATAGAACTAACGTGATCTAGTCTTGGTCGTTATAGCTTAATGAGTATAACATTAGTGGCCATATAGTCATATCTAAGGAACATTTAGAGAGATTTTATCAACCAATAACTAATATCAGTTCTAAAACGTGATTTCCTCGACCGCCTCATGCAATATCTTGATCGTAGATTAAACATGCGACTCCCGAGGCCATGCATTGCTGCAGTAAGCTAGCCACAATGGCCTCGCGACTAAACTAGGCTGTAAACTTCCCTTGAAAGGTAGTTAGAAGTCCACACTGACTCCATTCTTACTCCTTTTTTAAAATATTTACCAAATATATGATGGCTTTTTTTCAATACTTGAAGTCTTTGTATATCTGTTACTGAGTACCTGTGTCAAACTTGGTTTGAAAATCACAAATCAACTTTGATTTCCTTTTAATACCAAGATGGTTTGTTATGAAATTACACGTTGTCAGATTTGGTATAAAATTTTCCTGGTATTTAACCAAGCCCTTTGAGCTTGAATTAATAGTGCAGTCCCTATCGACATAGCTACAATGAATAGCAACAATTCTTTTATAGGTTATAAAATATTTCTAGCGCGAAATTTGTCGTCTCTTGTAACAAAACGTAAATGCGCGCGCTTTGTGGGCATACGAGGTAAGTTCTCTTCTGGTCATGAATGAAACAGAAAAGTGCACGAGCAACAATACGTGAAATGGTTGGGCGGTAATGTGCGGTTCTCTGTTATCAAAAACAAATGCGCCAACGGTCTTTTCCAAAACCACAATTTTCAAAGATGATCATGAAGATTTTATTACTGTTGCTTTTGCTGTAGTGCAAGAAGCGATGAGAAAAGCCAAAGAAACCATGCAACGCGAGGTAAGGCGGAGCAAACAAAAAAACGACCTCAGTCAAAATTTGCTGTTAGATAAAGCTTCATCACTAAAAGATTATGAAATCAATGCGGGACGGCAACAACTTGCCAAGTCCCTTTCTAACAAGCGAACAATAACACCACACAATAAAAGAGAGACGCTTGGGCCGGCAGACTCCAGGAATTCTTCATGTTGTTCAAGCAAATCGCCAGTAAGTTTCTTATTTTCCTTTAATTAGAGAAAAAATCAAATCTAATTTAGTTGCATTTGCAGAGCCGCAATGGCAAGAAGAGTAGTACTTCTACATCTTGGGACCTAGTCTCCTTGGAGGCAGACCTGACCTTCCAAACAAGTGAGGACCTAAGAGACTGGTGCGAATCGTCACAGTCTGTCCATCATGGCAAGTGACTTTGATAGTGCAACTTTGACAATGAAACAGATTTTAAAGCTTAAAATATTATAAGTAACAAGTTTTTGTCAAAAAAAAATTATTTCTATATTGCTATTTTGTCATTAGCTTGTATGCATGTGAACATCTATTTCAGTAAGAAGGTAACCATTGAGTTACAGCACTTAACGGTTTGAGTTGCTACGGTCCATGAATAACTAAGGACAACGTCAAAACTATAAGTACTGAAGAAAAATAATAAACCCTTGTGTTCCTTCCACTGCGTTAAACATCTCTAGTTGCCATTTGATATTCCAGTTTATCTGTCTTAGGTACCCCATACCCGTCTATTTTATTGTTCCATGCCCCATTTACCTTTTCTTACTGTTTAACAATATCTTGTACCACATACTTAAAAACCCCTTATTTTAAAGGCCTGTAATTGGGCCTTTGGGAGGATAAAAATTAATTAAAACAAGAGGCTACATGTAGCTTTTACTTGACCCCCTGCAATACCCTTGCATTTAGAGCTTAAAAGTTGAACAAAACTTTTGAGCGCGCCCTGCCTTCTCGCTCCCTCTGCGACCTCGTGGTCTACAGTGCAACCTCGTCACGTGATACTACGTGATGTAGTTTCTTAACACATAAAAGACATGCTGGTGAGTCCTTAACTCGTGGCTTACCGGCCGAGTAAGAAGAACTGTTATAAGTTTTACAAATCAGTGCGTAATTGGGCTTCATATGCATAAAGAAATAACATTTAAGTTGATAACAACTGTAGTAAGTGCGCGTCAGAACATTCACTCGCCGCAATATTTCAGTGAATTGTGCTTTGTTTGAGATGGCAGAAATCGCGAGCTTATTCTTGCTTGTGCTCTTGGGTCCGTGATCTTGTTCCTCGTCAGTAATTGAGGTAAGAGATCCAGAGTTTTAGCTTACTACTATTTATTAATGAGTGATCCGACCCAACCCAACCTTTAGAACAATGCTTTCTTTGTTTAATCATAAACAGAAAGTGCTACCGGCTAGTCTGTGAAACAATACACTACAAACAACTCAACTGTATAACTTGATTCAAACAACCAATATAACTTGATTTCAATAACCAGTACAACTTGATTTCAACAGCCAGTATAACTTGATTTATCATATACATATCGAGATTAACTTTTCAAACGCCGTTCTACTGTAGTGCTAAGCTCACCTGAACTTAGAAAAATTGGCTCCAGCACGCTTTTACCGACGGCGTTTGAAACCAACCCGCGAATTGGCTCGAGCTAATTGAGGTTTGTTTCAGACGCCCTGCTTAATCCGCGCCAGAGTCGAGCTGGCCTTACCACGATTGTACCACGGCGTTTAAAACGCGCCAATGATATCAAAAATATCAAAATCAAGGACAATATAATTGAAGCACACAACATTCACAAAGTATAAAAACGCTTTAGCCAATAATTTTAACAGGTTAGTGGTGTCCCGCAGGACATTAGCGTTTACCACTGTTTGTAATACTTGTTTCGATAAGGAGACCAGGGTTTGCGAATACGAACTGGACGCCAATCCCGATTACGACGTATCGTGGACCTGATCCAATCACTGAACTCGCTAATGCGAGCGAAAACGCTGAGAGTCTTTCCACAGTCTGATGTACCTCCAGTTACAGAACCATGTAGGAACCAACAACCTGAAATAACGTTATAATATTTTTAGCAAAAACGTACTTATAGCTTTCTAATTGTAGGTTTCAGAGCCAGTATTCCGTGTATATGTGCAATAAAGAACCTAAGATAAAGAAACAAAGGCTCAATGGTAAAAATGTTGTAACAACAACCAGTATAACTTGATTCCAACAACCTGTATAACTTGATTCCAACCGAACCAATATATAACTTGATTCCAACAATAAGTACAACTTGATTTTAACAACCAGTATAACTTGATTCCAACAACCAGTATAATTTGATTTTAACAACCGGCGAAACTTGATTTCAACAACCAGTACAACTTGATTTCAACAACCAGTACAACCTGATTTCAACAACCAGTACAACTTGATTTCAACAACCAGCACACCTTTATTTCGACAACCAGTATAACTTGATCTCGACAACCTGTATAGCTTGATTTCAACAACCTGTATAGCTTGATTTCAACAACCTGTATAGCTTGATTTCAACAACCTGTATGACTTGATATCTTAACAAGTATGACTTGATTCCAACAGCCAGTATAACAATGACTTCAAGTTTGACGTCTCAAACTTAAAATTTGTAATATAAACTTTTTATCAACCCCGTGAGCTATCAAACGCGGATGATTTCCTGAAATTTTCAACATTACACATTATATAGGAACCTAAAAGCGTGGTGTAATCTTATTAAAAGTTTAAGTTTACAAATCTTTTTGGAAACAAGCACCACACTATCTCCACCACAATACCATAGTTCCTTCCTGGAAAACCTTTGTAATAAAAACGGTTAAATTTCTCTCCACCAGCCCAATATTTTCTTTAACTTTTATTCCTGTCTTTATTAACCGACCCTGGCATACAAAAGGCCCTCTACTATATCCTCCATAGTACAATGGTTTCTATCGAAAACCATTCTTGATATACTAAAGTTCCCCTAGTTGTATCTATACCACACTAAATAACTTTCTGTCTTTAACCCTGGCGTACTAAAGACCCTCTACTATATCCGCCATAAAACATTTTTTTCTGAAACCAATGCCGAAATACACAAGGCCTCCACAGTCTTCACTTTATTTAAAAACTATACCTGTCTTCAAATCAGCTCTGACATACAAAATGCTCTCTACTGAATCCCAGACAGAACATTTTTTACCTGAAAACCATCTCTGACACACAAAAGGTCCCCCACTATCTCCAGCACAACCAGAGACAGTACTGTTGACCCCAAACCCAGCACACAGCATCTTGTCGGTTATGTTGAAGAATCTCGACACGGCCGCGCATTTTTGGTTGCTTACAATTGGCAGTCGAGCTTCTTGTAAAATTATTGCTTTGTAGGTATTTGTGGCGGATTGCTGTCCCCAGCCTGGAATTCACAAGCAGGATTTCGTTTGTTATCAGCATTTATTTGCATTGCATAAAACTTTAACCACCACCAAAACAACTACAGTCATGACCTTAATCACAATCACAGTCACAGTGGCAATCACAATCACAATCACAATCACAATCACAATCACAATCACAATCATAATCATAATCATAATCACAATCACAATCACAATCACAATCACAATGAAAATTACAATGGCAATCACAATCACAATCACAATCATAATCATAATCATAACTATACGACCGTTTTGGTTAACGTTTAGCATGTCACTTTATCAACTGTGAGATTCCTTTTTTTTTCTAGCAAAGGCTGCCGTTTTGAATGATTTTCACTCGAACTAATTCTCTTAATCTAAAAGGAACTTGAAATGAGAAAAGTTAGGAGATAAGAAAAATTGTAAAAATAAAATTCATTTAACTACTATACCTACACGACCAAGTTTCGTGCAGAACATAAATTCGGTTTGACTGTACTGAAATTTTAAAATAGATTTTGCACTCAACATTTAACCCATTACGCGGAAAGGGGTCTCCTCTCAAGAGACTTTTTATCTGTTGTAGGGCCACACATTCTTATCGCAAAGCAAGATAATCGGTCACATTAAACTCCATAAGCCAGTTTTTAAAAGGCCAATTATCACTAACCTTGGGTTAAATTTTCAACTTAAGTTTATGATTCTAACCTTGCAGAGATTGATTTGAGCTTTAATTTTGGAGTACATATGTAACATAACTCTTTACCTGTCATGTAGCACCATGCCCAGGGAGACACATCCACTCCTTGGCGGGGCAAACAAATAAGGCTAACTTTGTTATTGAGAATAGCGGGACGGTCCAGCTTTAACACAGCCACGTCATTGTTTGCCAAACTAAAACAAGTATCAAATGCTTTTTGCTAAATAAAGTTCTTTTAGTTCACTATGGCTGTATGCTAAACTATGTAAACTACAAAACCAACACCAAAGACCTCAGAAGTTGACTGTTTGTCAATCGACATTAATGTTAAAACTATAAAATATGCTTTCGGTTTTCGCTTAAAAAGTTAAAATGTTAAAATAACGTTTTGGCTGCACTTGTGGCAGCCTTCATCAGAATAGATTTAAAACG
>JAOBRD020732430.1:0-14216 GCA_027575215.2 Hydrozoanthus sils
TTTATTGAATTTTTAAGAAGTTTCTCATCCCCGCTTATTTTGACCCCCCCAGTTTATTTGACACCTGTGAGTACTTAGTGTTTTAGATTAAAGACCCTTTATCACTTACCATGATGCAACGCGGGCGCATAACTGAATAGTGGACCACGAAACAGAAATTGTTGAGTGTTGCTTTATTCTAGAGGAAATCTGTATTCATCGTGTCACTTATTGCTGGTTTTGGTATTGTTTAAGTATTTTCGAATTTTGCAGTTTTTCGTCTAGTCTTTTTGCTATCTATAAGCGATAATAAAAAGATTTTGGGTAAGCGAAACTATCCTACCTTCTGTGCTAAAGCATTAGCCATTGTTAAGTGAATCTTGGCATTTCCAGAGTTGGTTTTCAGTCCAGCTGTGGCGAGCGTCTCTGTGTTCAACCACTCAGTATTGCGATGAACAGTCTTGAAACTCAGAACCAGCAGAAGGCACGATACAATAAACTTGCCCGGTCGGGATAAACCGTTCCATAATGCACCGCGTGCTCTGTCAGCTGGATCTTTACTTTGCACCTGATTACACTTCACAGAGTACTATAAGTTAGATCTTGTTAACACGCCCTACCCCATCCCAGGTAAATTCAAAAACAGTTTCACTCGGAAAACACAAATAAAACCTTTGTATCTTCACACCACAGTTTCGTCACTATGCAAGAAACACTTAAAAGAGAACTGAATCTGAAAGATGGCGGCTCCTTTACCGTTCACCTTGCACGTTTTGTAAACTTTCTTTAACGATACGGCGATAAGACGCCCTAAAAATTACCTTTTCTTGAATCCTAAGCAGATGGTCTTAAACATATAAGGAAATAATTTGGGAGTGCACGTTCCCTTTAAAATATTTTTATAAAATAAATTCAGTAAAACACGCGCTCTGATTGGCCGAGGACCATTTTCTAAATCGGGATACAAATCATGAATGACGTCATCAGTTGTTATTATTTTACAAAAGCTTTAGAAGATATTTTCCGTGTTTCCATACTCTGTTGGAAACACTTGGGATTGTTGGGAGAACACTCGAAAATATTTTGATCCAAACCCTTTCTCGTGTTCTTTCTCCCAACAATTCCGCGTGTTTCCAAGAGAGTATGGAAACACGGAATATCTTCTAAAGCTTAAATCAAACCGTTTCTGTAGAACAGCATCTCAGCTGCCTTTAATATCACAGACAATTAACGAGACACGACACTTATTCATAGACCCTGTACCTGGAGATTACTTTGTCTTTCTTTTGACATCTTTTGGCAATTGCGAAAAACCCTTGAAATTCCAAGCGCCACCAACAAGCAGTACCCCATACTCGGCACGTACAGAATTCTCTCTGCTAGAACAAAGCCAACCGAGAAAAACAGATTGCATGCTGGGAGAAATGGAACAGTAAGCATTCCGACGGCAAGCAACACTGTTTCTCTGCCCTTGTTTGAAATGTCGTCAGTAGACAGTTTTCGGCGATTATTTCTTTTAGTCTCTTGATTGGTTGGTTTTAGTATCGAAAAGTTACTGTTGTAATCAGCGGTACCATTTTGGGTCAGCGAATGCTCTTTGTAATCTTCTTGTTTATCGAATGCAGATGTTGGCTTTTCTCGGCTCAGACCTTTGAATTAAATTTAGTTTACAATTTTAGACAATAAAATTATAGCTAACATTCGTAGATTCCACTAGTCAAACGTTACATTCTAATAAACGCCGCTCATCTGTTAGAATGCAAATAGTATGAAAAGGTTTCATTGTACGTAGTTGATCGAGAAACAGCCAAAAACCAATTACATCATATTTTGTTGTAATAAAAAAATGACATGTTTAAATGCTTATGGGAGGGAAAAAAAGCAAGAGGTTGAAACTAAAAACTGCAACTGGTGCTGGTCGCCGTAACACAAAATAAAATAGCCGTTATGGAGCAACTCTCCAAAATAACAGAAGCTTTTTAAACAAGTTTTTAACGAGTCTCTATCTCCCCAGTCTCCCCTTAACAATCCCGGTATTACGTTGTCTCTATCTCCCCAATCTCCCTTAAGCTAGCTTGCCAGCAAACCCTTTTTATCTCCCCAGTCTCCCCTCAACTAGCCTGCTTGCAGACCTTTTTTGTCTCCCGGGTACCTCCCAACTAGTCCGCTGACACACCCGCTGACACACTCGCTGACACACCCGCTGACACACCCTTAAGCCGCTGTTAAACGTTGAAATCAAACTTTTAGCTGAAACTTGTATCCAACAACGATGCGAAACCAGTTTCACCAGGAGTTGCGCCGTGCAGCATATTCGGTTTCGTGAAACTTTTTTGAATTTCCGTTGCGAGTGCTTAAGGGTTCGTTAACGTCTTTTCTTCTTTGTTTGGACCTCAGTTAAAATCAATTTCAACTGACGTCCAAAAAAGGAAGAAAAAACGTTAATGAAACCTTGGTTGCAAGAACGTTTTACAAAGAGTAGAACCGCTTTCTACTTCTGAAACAGTCACAACGATCGAAGTTGCAATAAAAACAAGAGTTTCATAATGTAACATTACTTTGTGAAACTTACTTTTCTCGCTCGGCCTTGTTACGCCACGCTGCGCAAGCCAATCAACGTTCCCGAACAAGTTTCCACCTTTGATGTTACACAATACAACACCAGGTGAAACTTGGTTCGCATCATTGTAGCACACAAGATTCAGCTAAAAGTTTCGACGTGAGCGTAGCTGCCAATTTTTCTATTATTCCCGGGTTTAGCTTCTTTTTGAAAAAAAGTATTAATAACTTTTAGGGACGCTTTTTGAGCCTATTGCTTACGGCTGAAACGGGCATTGGCTAGCTATGCCCCTGACGTGTAGCAGCGGCTTTACTTTCTCTCCAGTCTCTTCTCGACCAGCCCGAAAGCAAACTCTTTTTCTATCCAATTCCCCTCAATTAGCTTGTTAGCATGCTTTTACTATTTCCCAGATCTTCCCTAAATACGCCTGCTAGCACATTGGTAATAATGATAGTACTAATAGTGAGAATTGTAGAGTGTAGTTCCAGAAAATATCCATACCCCCAATGGAAGGTTTTTTTACGACCCCCCCCCCACATCACCCCCTTGAAATTTCCGTTCCAGGGGGTATTTTGGAGCCCCCCTCCCCCATAGAATTTCCAGATTTTTAAAAAGTTGCTTTTGTTCCCCTACACCATGTTTTATCAGAAAGTGTTTCTCTTTGAAGCATAAATGCAAGTGCTAAGTTAAGCAGACTACTTATCTAACTTCTATTGAATCACATTTCGTTGTATATTTTTATAATAACTGCAAAAAAAAAATAACAGCAAAATGATGGGCTGTGCTCATGAAAAGAAACGAAACGTCAACGATTCTCATTTTACAAGCACCTAAAGTTGGCTTCTTTAAATGAAATCAAAGTTGTTTTTATACTTTTATCTTGAAACTTAACCGTCTAGCTTTGAGATATGAGAAGAACCCGATTTCATGATGCAAAGTAATATTCTAAGTACATGTTCATGCATGCTCCTCAAAAATGAATCATTATCCCGAAATGTGCGCTCGGAAATGTCCACTCAATGTGCAAACTACATTTGAGTACAATGAAATATACTGGAGTCCATCGATTTGTTGATTTATCAAATCGTAAACGCGATATTGGTAGGTTTCCCTCTGACAGTGCTCTTGGACCCTCTGGAAAAAATATTACACTTCTCACCCCCTACACCCCTTGGAATTTCCAGTAACCGTCCATGGGGGGAGGGGGGGTATGGATATTTTCTGGAACCACACAATCGACATAACCTTGAACTGAAACGCTACTACATACCATAAAATGTTAACACCAACAGCGTTAAAGCTGTCACAAAAGTCAATAAGTTTCGTTTATCACCCCAAGATTCTATTCTGGGTATGCTGTCCATTGACCAATCGTAGCAGAGGCTGGACGGACATAGAAGAAGCCAACAGTTGAGGGAGGTAATGTACAGATAAGTTCTTAATCGGGTCCATTTGTCAGGATGATACGAAGTGGGATTGTCTGACTCGGCAAACGTTGGACTACTTCCAGCAAGAAAACAGATTCTCACGAGCAACAGTACAATGCTGGTTGTTGCAAGTACAATAAATCTTTCTAACAGTGAGTAAATCCATCTTGGAACAGACCTGTTGAAAGTATGTTGATAAGACAGAAAACTTTCTAGAAGATACATGAGTTTGTTGAAACTCTTAGTACTAGCATGTTTAGTATATGGTTATCACTTTAATGTCGGTCCATATAATATTGACATGTTTCGGCATGTCACATGCCTTTGTAAGAATAAACCAAATAGTTCCACATAGCATATGACTGGAGAAAAACAACAAAAGAGTAGAATATAGTCAATGTTAAAAATGGCAACTATCCCCCGAAGTGGAGGTGACTAGTGGTGGATATTTACCGAGACGCGAAGCGGCGAGGTAAACATCTATCGCTAGGCACCGACACTGAGGGAGATTATTGTTTTATAGTATATGCCAAATCAGTCGAATAAATTCAGGTGAGAGTTGGTGAATGTCAAGTTTGAACCAAATTTAATTTAAAATTTTCAAACGCAAGTAAGAAAGCCTACGCTCACTTGAATCGTTGTACTTTTTCTTGAACAGCTTTCACCTACTTGTGAATACATACATCCCAAATTTAGTGGCCCTTTTCTGTGTTTAAAGGAAATGGCTGATCGTTTGTTTCGCATGAATTTCCTCTTTCAAGATTGTCGCGAAACGAGTCGCCATTTTGACAGCTTCCTCAAAACAGTAAATATCCTTGGATATTTACTGTTTCAGGAACCAATCAGAACGCGCGAAAAAAGTTGTATATACTAAAGTAGAATAACATTAAGGTTGCGAAACTGAAAGGACAATGGACAGCTCCACATAAATACAAACAACTAGATATGGACGTATACAGTGAGGTATTACAGTGACAGTTTAAGATTGAAGTGCAGAAGTTGCTGAGTGACTGTTTTTCCCAAAGGATGTGGATACATGGTTCGTACCGATTGATGAAATTTCCGAGAGTTTCCAGGATATAGGAAAATATTTGTTCCAGGACCCAACCCCTAATTATCTCTCGGCAAAAAACAAAACAATATCAATTTTAACTTGAGCAACCACACCGCCAAAACTATATCGCCAGGTTCGTCAGCCTTTGAATCGCAAGATGACAAAAACTGCATGACCCAAATCCCAAGAGAAGTAACTTCCTAAAAAATAGTCTAAATACAAAATGTACAATTGCGAGCAAAATGCTTCAGTAATTTTTGGTTTATTTGTTACAGAGTTAACTTTTTTTTCCACAAAACTCAAGGTGTATTCCAGGAGTAGTGGGAGAACTGTTTTTCCAGGAGTATTCCAGGAATACAGGGAAATTAATTATAGGAGTTTTCCAGGGCCCAGAAAGGAAATTCTAAAATTCCAGGAGTTTTTCATAAAATAGTAGTGCGAACCACAGTGGTTAGTATTTTTGTTTTTAGTTGGGAGACGCTCGAGACCGGGTCAATTATAGAAAAACGAATATATTGATCTTTAGTTTACACGTGCTAGGAACATTACTGGGGATTGCTAGCTAAACTAAGCTTAATCCTTTCTCGAGCCTAAGTGGCTCATAGGGCCGGAGCTTATCTCCGGTTTCTGTAGTGTCAAGCGGATGAGAGTCTTTGACTCCCCCTGGACAGGACACTAATCTATCAGAGGTTAGCTCCCAGCAAAACTTGTACTCATTTATACAGCTGAGTCGACTGGAACAAAGTCAGTTAAAGTGTGTTTGTGTTGTTCAAGGACACAATACAGTGATCTGATCGGGGCTCGAACACGCGACCCTAGTATTACGAGTCGAACACTCACACGCTAACCGCTTGGCCACCGCCGACTTAGGGATAGCTATGCATGTTTTCTTCCGTGATAGAGAAACGTCTCTGTGATTGCAGTCCTTAGCGTAACTTCACAAGCACAAGGCCTACAAAGGACCATGTGTTGCTCCTGCTCTGTTAAGTCTTGTAGCGAAAATTGTAAAGAAAATAAAAATAAAACAACTTCCTTGTTCACCCATGCCATGTCTCTGAACTTACTGTTATTTTTTAGCCTAGTTTTCAAAGACAAAAACACTAAATCTGCTCAAAGACGAAGTGTTCCTTGTGCTAACTCCTTTGGTATTCTTCATCGAGATCATTGATTTTGGCACAGAGGTACTAGTTATCAAGCGTGATTCATTGCGGCTACGTTTACACGGTATCGGTTGAATTTTTAACCGGTCGCAAATTTGCACGTGTTTAGACATTTCGTTTACACGGAACCATACGAACTGTACGAATGTTTGACCGGCCGCCGTACAAATTTTTGTCCTGCAAAATCGAGGTCAATTTATTTGTCCGGTGCCGTCAAAAAGATAAATCGGTACCGTGTAAACACTTCAACCAGGTAAATTATTGCACAGTTAGAGGTTTGGGGATTGATCTGCGCATGTTTACGTAGTGATAATTGGCTGACAAACAACCGCGGGCTCTAAGCACATTCTCGTGTAAACAAAACATATTTTCGGGTATAAAAAAAGACGGTTTCGAGTAATCAGTATGTAATGTGCAAGTTTTTGACCGGTTAAAATTTTTAAACCAGTAATCAACCATCCATCAACACACATACCTCTGAGCTTTGAGCCTGCTAGGCTGACTTCTAACATGCTGCAAGTTTGGTATGCCAATTCTGCATACGAAGGAGAAGTCGTATAAAACACAAATCATTGTTACTGTCAATCCTTGTTCTTTGCTCAACAACGATAGGGTTGAAAACAACAACGCTACGCACAACCATAATCTCGAATGTCGAGATGGCCTGGCGACAAGTCTCTCAAACCCGCGCAACTTGTAAATTGGAAAGCAGTTGGTGTATGACAAAAAGGCGAGTAGATAAAAAAAGCCACATAGAACATCGGCTCTCCCGACAACACTTGCGACCGCTTCTGTGTGTATTGGATGAACTGCAAATATAATTCCGGACAGTGCTGATTCGAAGATGGATCCATGAAATATCTTCAAACACAATTGAAAGAACATCACCGATGTGAAAGTGTGCAGAATTACGTTAACTATATGGTATCCTAAAGGATTTAGCCCGCCGAGGAAAAAATTCCACTTGAAAGTGATAATCGTGATTGGCCGATACGACTTGTGGGATGCATTACTCTTCATAGGAGTTCCCCAGAAATCATTGAAGAACACTGAAGAGAGTGAAGCGGACCATCTGAAAGTAGAAAACTCAATTGAGTGCCTTAACTTCAAGAAAAGGTCGATTGTGGTTTGATAGCCAAAATGGAGGAGATAGCACTAAGGTGCAAGAGGGGGAACGGTGATGGTAGATTGGTAGGTGGGAGACGGGAGGGGGTGGATTCAGAGCAAGATAGAGGGCTAAAAACAAAGCTAAATCCTTTCTCGAGCCTACTGGCTTTCTTATAAAATATGTTTTTTAATGTTTCTTTAACGAGTGATGTTAACTTTCTGATTGTAGCAGGTAAAACTTCCATTCTGTTCCAACAGTCGGAAGGGTTTTGGGCCGCCGGCCGGCCGAGGGTGGGTGTTAGTAAAAGCACATTGTTAAATCTTAGATTGTAAATCTTTAATTGTTTAATTTGTTTGTTTTTTTAAAAAAGAACGGAATAGAGGTACACAGTTCACATTTAAACTTTTTGCACTTCCGGCAGGTATTGCGAATAATCAACGTTCATATGTGATAGAACTGAAACTAGTGTCAGACGGCATTCATTCATTCAATGCACTTTCCGTCACGTCAGACTCCAAAATTCTTTTCGTGTTTGGCTTTGAGTGCAATTTTACAAAGCAGCTGGTTTCTGGTATCGAAAGAATAGAACTTGTTTTGCTTTGCCTAAAGTTTTTTGTGACTGTAACGCAAATAGCAGTGAGCTAGTCTGAAATAACAGTGACAAACCAGTATTTAGCATTAGAAATACACGTCATAAAAATGAAAGCCGAGTTCAACGTTGAAACCAGTTCAGATTTAGCTTCCGTTCAAGTGCAGGATGCATCTAAATCAGATACCAGATGGCACACTTAAGGCGGGCAGAACAGAATTTACTCATAGGAATTAACTCATTAATCAAACTGTCATTAAGTTTGTGGTATTGTGGTAAGAATAATAACTTTGCAAGACACAAAAACAAAAAGTAACTACCAAATTCTAGAGATGTATGAAACAGTTTTTGTTATTCGATAACGATGCAAGGTTTAAGACGAACCAACAAAGCAAGATATTGTAAAAACGTATTAGTTATTTCAGTCGCAACATCTGTGCAATCTGTGGGAAGCTGTTGCTATGAATTTGCATACGCGATGTAAGCTTAATTTGTCTTGGTTTTGTTAACAACAATAACAACAATTACAAAAATCACAGTTGCAACAAGGAAAACTGAACATTGTTTTTCGATACTCTAGTAGCTGTTTATAGTAAAACCAACTCCTGTACAAACTACACAAGTTTTGTTGAGCTTGACACAGCGATATAGTGGCGCGGGCTGTCAAAGATGCGAACGAAATTGAGTTCACACTCTTTCCTTTATTTTGGTAGATAAAAATGAGTTTTCATTAAAAATGCAGATACTGCCTTGTGCATTATCTAAACAATTTTTGCTTTAGTTACTCTTTCCCTTGCTATTTTACCTTGAGAATCGAGAAAATTGAAGATATAATTCAATTCTACAGCTTAATCATTAATTGTCAAGCAATGGAAGTTTACCTGAGATCCGGGTTTGTAACTATAGCTTCGTGGTCGTCAAAAACAAATTCTCCATTAATCGAATTCAAATAACACAGCATAGCTGCAACAAAGATGAAAAGTCTTGTTTTCGGTATATCGTTCTTCAAATTCAAATAAGAACGACTGGACTCGTCTTTCCTATTCAAAATTGAGCGCGCCATCTGTACAATGTAACTCGCCGCTTAAGTGTTAGGGATCACGCGCGTGTGAAGACAATAACTAGTAATTCCCACAATTGTCGCCTGAGGGGTAGCCCGTAATTTGTTGCATGGCAACGAATCCGTAATTATCGGCTCAGAAGAAAAATAACTGGAAGAGATATCGCTACAAAACAAAAGGAAACCTCTTTTTGAATTCTTTATTTAGATCCCTCGATTACTAAGCGTCAGTCAAGACTTTATTTTGCATGCTACAAGTTCGTTCTTGCAGTCACAAGTCGTTAATATGCGTCGCTGTTAATTACAATGTTTTAAGGTTGGGCATAAGGGTTAGTTACATAAGAACGGTGGTTGAATTGTTTCTCCAAAGTGACAAAAGAACCAGCCTTAAAAAGTAATAAGTTCTTTGTCACTCTGGAGGAGTGATACAATTGCTTGCACCGAACACTGACTCCATTAAAAGGCCACTGGTTCGGGATCACTTAATATTTGAGTAACATCAAGTGCGCGCTGTTAACGTTATCGATCAAAGTGGCGGCCGTAGTGGCCGAGTTCGACTCGTAATCCTAGGGTCGCGAGTTCGAGCCCCGGTCAGACCACTGTGTTGTGTCCTTGAACAAGACACTTTACCAGTGACTTTGTTCCAGTCGACTCGGCTGTATTAACGAGTACCAGTTCTGCTGAGGGCTATTTCTGCGATGGATTAGTGTCTAGCTGTCCAGTGGGAGTCAAAGACTTTCATCTGGAGATTGGCGCCGGTCTTAGTAAGGCCACTTGGCTGGTGAAAGGATATCAGGCGATTTAGCTTATCAGTCAAATTTGTGTCTGTAACTCAAAGACGTTCCTTGTCCCGGGTCATAAGAACAGGAAAATATTTGTAATGTATTCCGTAGCTAAAAATACGGGCCTTGAACTCGTAGGTTAATTTATGCGACCTATACAATAGGTTATCCGAAACTGACTGAAAAAACCGTAACTTGGGTTATTCTCTTTTTCGCAATATTCGAAACAAAGTTTGTATAACCTCATTCCAGGCTTGTTAAAAACATTGCTTTGTACAATTGGATTTGAAATTGGACTGGATACATATGCTTAACTTAGTACACGAGTATGTGTACACGCACGAACCAGAGAGGTAAACTTAAGAGGTAATGTAAGGAGTTTTATTTACATTTGACACGCACACTAATTTTTTCAGAACCATATTAAGCCATGTATACGCAAGGAGGTTGGAAAATTAAAAAGACTTGACTGTGTACGTGTTTCTATATAAAATCGGGAGTCAGTACTTAAGTCTTAACTATTTTTTTCACACAGTTTGACGTAGTTTCTGCTTTTTCAACTTGTTTGTACAAATAATTTTTTTGAAAGTGACCTTTGGAATAATTCACAGAGAGAAAAAATATCATTATACAATATACTGCAATAATTTTTACAATGTTCTCAGCTCTAAGTAGTTTATCAAACATAGAAAAACGTGTTTAAATTAATCCCTTGACAATCTGAAAAAGTTGAGGAGGCGGTGGAACCATTGTACAATTCTTTGGGCTCTTCCCTGCAACGTGCAGAAAGAAAGAAAAAAATTTAAGTTAGGCTCAGTACGGTGTGTTGATGTGATCGCAGAGGATAGGGGAAGTTCATTATCACTACTTTTCATCAATATATGTTATCACTTTCACTGCTTTTCATCAGTTTCAATTTCATTGTCTTTACAGGGAACCTGTGCTACAAAATTATTTTCTTGTATTTGAAAAACATTAGATTGGGGTTCCAAAAGTTTACTTTCTAAAACGATTCACTTATTAATGTTCTGCAAAAATAAGTAAAAAAAAGCACTGGTCAACCCCATGGAGGGCGCCATGTTGCACTGATATCTGACGTCACAACTTCAAACTGTCAAAACAATCAGTTCTACTGCCTTTGCTCGGACTATTTAATTGTTTTCATTTATTGTAAAATTATCCAGTAAACAAAAATGTTTTCACATTTTAAGCAATTCAACAAAAAGCTTTTATTTCTTCGACAACAAACTGCAGCTCAAAGTTGTTGACGTCAAACGTCAGTGCAGCACCATGATAGCGGCCTACATGGGATTGACTAGTGTTTTCTTGATTAATATTTTCTTTACTCATTAAATTAATCGCTTTAGAATGTACATTTTTGGAATTCCAAACTGATGTTTTTAAAATACAAGAAAATAATTTTGTAGTACAGGTTCCCTGTAAAGACAATGAAATTGAAACTGATGAAAAGCAGTGAAAGTGATATTAATACTGTCAATTTCATTATTATTAATTTACTTTCATCACTACTACTTTCGCTACTTTTAATCACAACCATCATCAAAAGTGACTGCCGCTATCTCTAATGCTATCATTATTACTATAAATAATGATCCCACAAAAAGAACTGTAGCAATTACTGTCTACGTACCAGTTTTGTTGCCTTCCGTCCCTCTAGATAGAAGGTAAGGCCGTCATTTTCATCTTGAAGACTTTTAATATGTTCTTTCATTTCATCAACCTTTGTCTGAAGACCTTTGTCTTGCAGCGTTCTGTTTAGCTCATGACGTGCTTTGTTTTGGAATGTCAAGCCGTTTTCTGTCATTTCCTCGGCCTTCAACTGAATCTTTTCGGTTTCCAGGTTACGTTTGAGGCACCTGTTATCGCTCTCGACCTGTGCCAGGTCCTGATTGAGACTAATGGCTTCTTCCTTGAGCAGGGTCTGACGTCTCTTCTCCACGACTTCAGCACCCTCAACCTGTACTAACTGATCTTGAAGAGCTTCAAGCTTGGCTTTCAGCTCTTCTTGGATTAACGATTCTTCTAGTAAATCAACCTGCAGTTTTTC
Source organism: Hydrozoanthus sils (assembly GCA_027575215.2). Lineage (NCBI taxonomy): Eukaryota > Metazoa > Cnidaria > Anthozoa > Zoantharia > Hydrozoanthidae > Hydrozoanthus > Hydrozoanthus sils. The sequence goes on from JAOBRD020732430.1 coordinate 11,788, forward strand.
CTTTTTCTCTTTGCTTTCTTTCAGCTTCTCCTCTGACCTTAAGCGATCGAGACGCTCATCTTTTGAGCACTGCTCAATACTAGATATCGCTTCTTGTAGCTGTTTGCTCTGAGCGATTCTAAAACGACGGGCAAACTCTTTGTTGGCGAGGGAAACTTTTGTGCCTGCTAGGCTCTTTCGGGCTTGCTCGATGTCCTTTGCGTTCTGGGTGCAAAGAGAGAAGAGTTGGTTGTTTTCTCGTTGAAGATGATTTAAGTACCGAGTAGTAATCGTGCAGCGCTCGTTCATCGTAAACGGGTGAAGAACTCCGCTGAAAGGACCACTCGGGAAAGTCTCGGTTTCGTTTTCCTGTATATATTTTAAAAACAAAACAATTTTAAAATGAGCTTGATTGTTTCAGTGTTTTCTTATCTCTATGACATTTGTTTTTCACTTCTGCCCTCTACCTTTTAATTCTTTTATTTTTTATCTTTAACTTTTCTTTCTGGTTTGATCATAGAACTAAGATTTATCTAGTTTCCTATATTACCATCTCCAAGACATGTACACGCTATTTGGATTAATCAAAGTAAATAAGAGGTTTGTCAGCAACAGCTAATTAACACTTATTCTACTTCAATTGAGTTGGATAGTGGCAGAATAACTACTGAGTGCCAAAGGCGTGAGGTAGATATTCATCATCACTATCCACCGAAGTATCCAAAAAAGTAGAGGATAAGTGTTCACTAAAAGTAAAAACGAAAGTGTGAATGAATCAAAGTCTGCGGCGAATTGTACTTACTGAAGATATCTTCTCTTGACAGGTGCTGACACTGTACATTGACATTGATCGTCGGTTCTTCATTTTTCTAGAAACTAGTAACATTAAAAAATTAAACATATAGATAAGGAAAAAAATCGTTTGGATTTTATGAGTTTTAAAATCTGGAGAAATAGTTTTAAGCTTTATTTAGAAGAAAAGACCTTATTCATAAATGGTGGCGATTTAAATATTATTTTGCATGTCTACATTCAAATTAGCGCCAACTATAGCTTCGTTTTGGGTAACATATTATTTTGAAGGTTTAACTCAAGAACGAGGCAAGATAGTAGGGTTTATTTAAATGGAGACAAAAGAATATTAAAGTCGCCGCCATTAATTTATAGATTACGTCTAAAAGAAGAAACTAAAACATGAACATTTTTAAAATATCTTGTTTGGATGGATAAAACCGTTCTCTCTCTTATGGCGTGAAGTCGTTTAATACTCAAAAGTCAAAGTTAAACACGAAAAAAAACCAACAACAACAGTTACGAATTATTGGAGATGTGGCCTAGTTTAAACCGGAATTTAAAGATACAAAAGTTAGAAACACTATTAATCGTAAAAGTGTCAGAAATTTCCAAGAAAATAGTACATGAACTGAATTGTTTTTATATAACACTCGTTTTCCAAGTTTTACTGTAAAAAGCCAGGTTTGATTCCCGTCAGTGACTCAGAAATTTTTTCTTTGCATTCAACTTGTGTAACACTTTCTTTCTAACCGCAAAAAACGCTTAACTTCATTCCGTTAATGCGTGTTCACACTAGAACGGACGCAAACACAAGCGCAATTTCACACTTGGAAATTTGTGAAGCAAGAGCAAACGCAAGCGCAAGGTGTGCGTAAGAAATAAAAATTTTCTTTTTCTTGCATCTGCGGTTGGGTCTCTAGTGGGAACACGCCTTTAATATTTGAAATAGGAAGAAAATATGGCAGTTTACTCCCAGTGCCAGAATCTTTAAGATGTATTCAAACGATGATAATTACTGCTTAATAATACAGCTGGGTAATAACCTGACAAGAAGATCGTGACAATTTATGCTATATATTTTTGTTTTTAGAGATATTGTTTACGCTGATGAGTTGTACTGCGTATAGGAAGATAATCTATACTCTGTTTCTACTCTACTTCAGTATAGAATCAAATAGGAACAGTTCCCTTACTGTAAACTGTTGTAAAAAAGCACTTGAGGTCTGTAATTATCACTTGCAGATTTCAGTAACTTTCACTGCTCATCTCTGGGTGAAAATGTGAAAATTTACTCTGCCGTTTCAAATAAATAGCATCTGCGACCATTGTTACGTAATGGAGCGCGCGGTTCGTGATTCCTACGGTTGTTTGTGATTGGCTGCTTCTCATGAGTTCGGCACGCGCACCATGAGTTTGTATCTGACTAACGAGTCTGGTGATGGCAGTTTTTAGCCTGGCTCGGTTTCAATTGTGATAACTTCAAACATTTTTGTATCCAATAGAAATATTTCAGAACTTTGAAACGCAACACAAAAATAATGGCCTATATATTTTGTATAATTCAGATAAGATAATTAAGCCTTAGGGAAGAAGTCAAAACAATGGTATTTTTAAGGAACCCAATTTTGTCGGGGGAGGTGGTGGGTGGCGGCACA
>JAOBRD020732538.1:0-14215 GCA_027575215.2 Hydrozoanthus sils
GTTACCTTGCCCAGTTTGAACCCCCGCAGATTCTGGACGATTGAGTCACCTAAGATGACTGTGGTTTTGGTAGTTTCCTATATTAGATATTCAAAGCTACAGAAGGAAGTAGTAAAACACAGACTATAAATCACACAAGATTGAGTGCAGGACCCAAAATAAACAAAACCACATGCTAGCTCATCATGCCAAGACTGACAGTATTGTACTTCAATCTGTTGTTGCTCAGGCTTCATCTTATCCTTCTTTGCAACTACATACTGTATATTAAATTATTGTCATCATCAACACCATTATCACCACTGTCATCACCATAACTATCATCATCACCATTACTATCATCATTATCATCACCATTATTATCATCATCACCATCACCATTATCACCATCATCATCATCATTATCATCACCATCATCATTGCTATTATCATAATCATCATAATCATCATCATCATCATCACCATCATCATCACCATCATTATCACCACCATCATCATTGCTATTATCATCACCATCATGACCGTCATTAGCATCATCATCATCATTACTATCATCATCACTATCATCATCATCATCATCATCACCATCATCCTCATCATCATCATCACCATCATCATCATTATCATCATCATCACCATCATCCTCATCATCATCATCATTATCCTCATCATCATCATCATCATCATCATCGTCATCATCATCATCATTAAGATCAAACAGAGTATATCATTTTTTGTCTTACCGGTCATTGCCATACTGCTTGGAGGAGGGTTGGGTGTAGGCATTCTGCCACTGGTGTTGGCCTGTAAGCTATGTCCCCCCATTTCTCCTGTTCTATTGCCTGAGTAGCCACTGGCCGAGCTATCAGAGCTACTGTCATTTGATACTGGGACTGTAACTGGCATTGGCCCAACAAAATCATTGTTACCCTATAAGGCACAACAATGAGTTAACTAGTGAACTTGAAATTTCAGAGATTATTAGTGACCATGGAATAACTGATTAGTTAATATGATTAAGTATATAAAACTTTTAAACAAAATGTATGTGCCTTTAATCTTTATATAATCTTTAAATATGTGCCATTTTTAGCTGCTCAATTATTTGTTAGGGCTAGTACTTTCTCAAAGTTTAGATAAACCAACTAAAATTCTGTAAATCACATCTAAGAAACAAATAAAAAATTGTCGTTGTTGTTGTATCTTAGCCAAATTTAACTTAATAAGATGTTTGTTGAGCAAACAAAGGAAAAATACCTGAATTAAGTTTCTCTTCATCATTTGGTCAAACTCTTCATTAATTTTGTTATACTTTGCCTCTGTTCTTGGGGTCAGGACAAACTGCTAGAAGCAAAATAATGACAAATATAATAAAGAAAGTGTCAAGACAGATAATTTAGAGTTCACTCAAGTTACATATTGTGGTCATACTCACACAATTTACAGTCGCCACATATAATTATTGAAACAGGTAGTCTCAAAAAAATGTATTAATAATTAAAAGTTTTTAAAAGTAATTGATGTGCAAGCCATTTTTTGCAATGATATGCTTAAAAGAAACTATAGCAAAAAAGAATCTAAAAACAACCAACGCTGGGATTTAACTAGATTTCTAAGTTACAGTATAATCAGGTTTTATCAATTTTTCAATTATTTGTAGAGCTATAAATTAAAAAATTAATAATAATCATGTGAGTTCACATAAGGTAAAAAGTACTGAGTTTATGATTAAGGGCCAATCTAATCAGTGGACATAAAGATATTACAGAACAGGATAAAACACAGAATATATGTCCCTAGTAATATTAAGGTAATTCACTGATGAACTAATGAACTAATGAACAAACTCTTACAGTTGAATGTAGATACAAACTTGACATAAACAGAACATCCCAACAGCCATTAACTGCTGTCTGGTTTGCCCAATAGGTAAGGCACCAGAATGTCATGCGGGAAGCCCGGGTTGCACGGTCTTCATTCAGGATCTTAAAATAACTGACGAGAAAGGTGCTGCCTCTTTCACATCTTCTCTGATAAGATTTTGAACCATCTTAGGTCTTAGATGGCAGACCTTGAAGGGATCCTTGAGACCTATTGCCTGTTCTCCCATGTTTGCACAAGTCAAAATATTAAAAACATTTAACGGAACATGATAAGAAAACCCTACCTTTTCACCATCATCAGGAGATCCTATTTGCTTATTTTCCTTCCTTGAGATCGCCTATTGCAAATTGAAGGAGCATGACTGTCAAGAATCATAATTATTACTCTTGCTTAGACAACAATACTGAACATTACAGTACAGTATTGTTAAAGTAAAGGGCATTTGATGAAGTCACAGGTTAGTATTTTCCCCTCGCTTGCATGCCAAAACAACACTTCACTGGTACATTTTGGTTTTCCTTCAAAAAAAGTAATGAATTCATTTGGCAATGAAAAGTTTTGGTAATGGTTTTCCCAAGATTTAGTAAGACACAAAAAAAGAAGGCTAGAATTATTATATTATTTTTCTACTCATCTCAGGTCTGAAACAGAAATGGTCAATTGTATATTTTGATATCTGTTGGACATACAATTTTTTCTGATTGGTAGTAAGTTTACTGTAAAACACAATCTTCTTCATTTTCAAAACTCTAAAATCTGAAGCAATTATTTCTGTAGTAATTGAATCAGATTAGACACCCATGGAAGGTTGGATGCTCAGAAGCATTTGGTAAACTGTCTTTTTCTCACCAAATATCAAAACTTTATATCTAACAACAGACATTTCAAACATCGTGATCATGTTGGGATCAGTTTTAATGCATTTGTAGCATGTATCATTATTTTAGCTTTTCTCTGAGATAAACTGAGAATAAAAATTAATTAAAGTCCTAAAGATATCTTCAATAGTTAAAAAAATAATGGTTTGAACATTAGTTTATACAAGTTTGGAAGATTTAAAGAGTGGCATATTGATCAAGAAGCGTCAGAAATAATAGCAAAATTTCGTAAACCATTTGATGCTTCTTTCTACTCTCAGCCTGATGCCAATCTGTTACTGTTAATCAACTTTTAGTTTATCATTTCCTGCCAGCTTAGATAAAAACAGAAAACAATAATACAAGATCAAAGCCACACTAATGTATTTTCATGTTGATGAAATTTAACGTTTTCTCAAGCTAATAAACTCAAAAGTACATCAATGCATAAAATGCTCACAATAGTTGTTCAAAGCATATGTAAAGCAAAATGATGCAGCTGTAAAAGTGCTCTTCATGCTTAAAGTTATGATGTAATTTGGGTAAAATACCATCTGAACAAAACATAAGATTTCCAAAACTGACCAAAAAATTGAGTATAGTCTATGCATGAATTTGTTCCTAACTTATATAACATTGTATAATTTTTAACCTTTTCAAAGTTTGTAAACATTTAATCTTTTATTTAATAGTGAAAACAATTTTTAAATTACCTAAAAATTCCATTTTGAATGATAGCAAACTTTTAAGTGATTAATCTTCCAATTCTACTCTCAGAGATTTGTTTTACATTTTTTTGAAAAAGAAACAATAGATGTGTTTGAAACAGTTTTTGTATATTTTATTAAAAACACAATTTGGTTTCATCAGATATTAATGAATAAGTAAAATTGTGCATTTCCTTTGGAAATAATATAGGAAAAGTGGCTCAAAAACAGTCTAGACAATATATGTACTTGATAATGAGTTTTTACAGTTGACCTAAATAATTTTGTCTCTGAAATCACATTTGAAAAAAATATTGTAAATGAACAAAAATAATAACTATAAATAACGAAGCTTGGAAGCATAACAACCTTTTGGCCAAAAGAGACAATTTTTACAAAGATCTTGATTTAAAAAGATACATCTTAATAATACTGGATATTCAATTTGGAGTTGTTTTAAGGGGTGGTCCGTGAACTGGAGATAGGCTTTTTTGAGAGACCAAAGAACACTGTTTAAAAGAAATAAAATTATTTAATTGTCATTTATAAAACACTAATGGTATGACTAATGGAAGTCTCTCGTAAAGATCTTTTTACGAATGAAGGAAAACAGGGACTGCAGAGCACATTTTGGTTTGATAAGTCTAAGCATGACCATAGCAAGACCCAGTGAGTGCAGATGACAAGCTCCCTTGTTAAATTTGAAGTTTCAAACTTCAGAATCGGCTGGAAATACTTTATTCCTATCAGTCCAAACAAAATTGTCAAATTTTTCATCATCAATCTTTGTTAGTTTTCTTCAGCAAAATTATTAGTAGGCTTATAGCCTACCCAATCCTAAACAGTAGTTCCACTGTCCCTGAAACAGATAGAAAAGTGAAATCACAAAATAATGGAATGACACAGTACATGCTTTGAACAACAATACTTACATCTACAATGTCAGCGTTGGTGCGGCTTTCGTGGGGTTCATTATACTCAGTGTATTTTAACAGAATTTTGTCCATGTCAGTACTTGCATACTGGAATAATTTGTTGGCCGAGTTAAAAATAATCAGAGCTATTTCACAATCGCACAAGATGCTCAGCTCATATGCTTTCTTCATCAGACCAAACTTTCTTTTGGTAAATGTGACCTGTTGGTAATAAAATTGTCGATGAATAAAAACTCGTGATAACCTGAAAGGTACTACATGTACAGTAGTACAACTTTAAGAAAAGGATTAAGACAAATGGTCTGACTACCCTTTTTAATATTTAGGTCATAATGAATGGGTCAATGTTTTTTTTAAATGTGGTGGGCAAATTGAAAGAGGAAAAATACTTTTAGTAAAAAGTGCGACTAAAAACACTAACTTTTATCAGCACAAATTCATGCCAGCTAATTTTTAGCTTCCTTTGAACATATAAAAACTAGAATATACAAGCAACACTTTATGTTTTATTTGTTGGAACTCGTACTCTTGGTTCTATTTTTGTGGAAGCTGTTCCGAGAGGGCAATCCTTCTCTATGTTATCTACCAAAGGAATAAAAAGTCTTTCAATTTCACATATAATAAATATAAACACTTAATTTTGGATATTAGTTACTCAAGATCAACTTGTCCATAAAAGTTTCTTACTGTTTTGCAGCAATACATTTTGAATCAAACCATGCAGTCTATGCTTCTTTAAATTAGTATACAAAAAAGCTCTGATTTTGGGATTTTTTTGGACATGCCAAAAAAATGGAGATTTTATGGCCAGGCAGGGATTTTTTCGGTATAAAATTTGAACCTCGCTCAAACCCCAAAGTAGTTTAAATTAACTCACACACAGAAACCATACATATAATTTCAAAATCAAAATGCACATAAACTTGGTTAAATCTAAAATATAATTTATTGTTCATATATAACAATACATGTTGATCAATTGATATAATAGTGTATCTCAATTTTTCTGATTCTTATTCTTTCTTGAGCAATACAACATCAAAATATAGGAAAATTAAGCTTTGCCATCAGCAGTTGGAAAAAGCTCCCTGCCCGCCACAGAAAGTTGTAAAGAATCATTGTCAATTGTACTTTCAGAACACCAAAACAAATGACTAAAAGTGAAATGTGTTTTATAGCCCATCACTCTAAGGAAGCAAGTCCCATTAAGAAAAAGCTGTCACTTCATCCATTATATGTAATATTGCAACCCTCAGGCATAACTTGATGGCAATGGAATAGACAACATACTCAACCCCTTCCAAAACACAATAACTTCTTTTTGACCAAGGAATTTTAAGCCTGGTAGGAAAAAGCAAGATTTTTGTTTAAAAAAACTGTTAAAAACCTGATTTCAAAACAAACTGTCAAAGACAAGAACTGCAAGTACTGTTCAGAACAACCAGACAAAAAAATTTCTATCATTAAAAAAAAAACAGTTTAATTCAAATCCTTATCTAACAAGACCTTTGTTTTGCCATTAAAGAGAAAATATTGCTAAACCAAAACTACAGAAAAAACAATCGATCATATATTTAATTGTGAATAATCTGTTGTTGCAAATTTTGCTTTTAAATTTGATCAAAGTTCCGTCATTACTTCTCAGCATGGAACAAGAGTGTTTGTTCCCCTCTTTACAAATAAAAAAGAAAAATATGCCCAATATAATAAAGTTCTATCACAAGTAGCAATAAATATTTCAATATACAAAAAATAAAAATATTACTCGAGGCTTAACTCTAAGCCTAAGATTGTTTCACATGTATTCACAGAATGACGTGGCTTTTGATAACACTGTACTTACTACACCACAAAGATGCGATCTGACCACAGAAACATTTTCTATGTGTTAGCAATTTTTAAGGATAATTTTAAACCTTTTTGAAAACTTTACGAACATCGCTCTTGCCGTCGCTCAGTGGGGGAGAGTGGATCACCTTTTAATCTTGATAATTTTTGTCTCGAGATATCATTATCAAATTTTTATAACGTGTGCACGACAAAAGTATTACAGTTCTCAAAAATATCCAGTTGGATTTGGAGCGAAAAAAGCTGTACAATTCTGTCAAAGACTACTGCATTTTGTTTATCGAAACAATCAGCTCTTTTTGGGCGACCATGACTCAAAGGACCATAGAGAAGCATAACACTTGTAAAACTATATTATAATCGCCTTTGTCAAGTACTGAAACTTTTACGTCAACAGTGCTTGAATCTTAATCCAGACAAACTAGACATGTTCGCGTGACACTGAACAGTGATAGCTATTTGCAAACGGCTGGTTAAAAAACAGCCACAAAACCCTTAAAACTGCACGTTTGTGATATTTATTAAAGACCTAAAGACTTAGGTTTTCCCATGACCATATATTCGCGCAATACTGTATGTACAAGATTTCACAGACACGATTTTTCAAACCTTAAACGAACAGTTCAACAACGATTTAATCCGAATGGATTGTGAATATTTCTAATGCCATCAATGATATTTGGAAAGATAGGTTGTTCACGAACTTTCTATGCGGTTAACTCGAACGGCGCCAAAATTGTACGTAAATGGTTATCCCCAAACTCAAATTTAGCGACGGGTTAACGAAAAATAAATAAAAAGCCTTTGTTCGAATTTATCACTCAAGCAAACAACGCATTATCTGGTAAAAACAAGTCTATTTATCTAAAGCCACGGAGTGTGGAAAGATACTATGTAATTACAGGCGAATTCGGTTGGCAGAAAAATGACAACAGATCTCATTCTTGTTCTATACAATTAATCTACTTCGTTTGAACGCTCACTAAATATTACATAGATTTAGCTAAATATAAACGAATATAAGAGTAGATGCCTGTTAAAACACTCACGTCTTCACTAAAAAAGCTTTATGTACTTTCGCTAAGGCAGAATTGGATTGCAATCGTCTGGATAAAGTTACTTTAAACTGCTTGAGATGTGACCTTGCTAAAAATACCAGTTATGAAACAGTAGCCACAAACCCTTGGCTATTTTTGATCTTAGTGAGCAAAATTTAGAACTCAAAGGCCGCCCGCGCGCCCAAAAAAGCATTGTTATTCTTATTTCAGTCCTGTAGATCTAAATAAACCTGTGCAAGGTAAACTCCGCAAACTGACGAACCGTTAGATAACTTACCTGACGATTTCGCTCATCTCCAATCTTTGAGATTTGTATCTTTTTCCTTCCCATGTTGTGTATATGAAGATTCACCACTTTTTGTACACTCTTCAATCCCAAAAATAAATTTTATTCAAGATTTATCCTGGTAAACGTCTTTCTATAGGCAGTAAATTATCTGAGGTGGAGAAAAACAAGTAGTTTATTAGTTCATTACCGGAATTTTAAAATTCAGCCAAGTACCCGCAGAAGGGGATAGGACACAAGAGACATGATGGATGCGCGAATTTCGACAGCATGGTACGAGAAACAATTCGGGGTATTTACCTCAATCTTTTCCCAAAATTACTGAGATTTCAATCCCTCGTTACAAAAATTATTTTCCCAGTGATCTTAGGGCGAGCAAAACTTTCCTCATGTGAAAAGTACAAAAACCATTGCGTGGTATGATGTCAGTTAAACCGCGGAAGCAAAGTTCCCTTCATGATTCGCTGGCACTAAATGACCTCACAAAACAGACATTTTTATCCTTCCCAAGAACTTCTTCCTTGCAGAAGAATAAAAGATAACTTTACCATTGAAGTTATCGTTCCAACTGAAGTTGAAAATCTAAACCAAACCAAAGAATGCGCTGAAAACAGGACTGAATTTGTGCTTTCTTTCATTTCAGTATAGGAATGCACGCGAGAACGGAAGTGGGCTTCGATTGTGAAGTTTTAGCGAAGTTCGAGTTAAATTTTAGAACTCCGATGATCTCTAGCATTAAAATTTTTTATTCATCCTGGAGAACTAAATAACAGAAAAGCTACCCCTCATTATTGAGGATTTAAATAAAACTTAACACGCGCAATTAAATAGTTTACCACACGACTAGACGGATGTACGCCTCCATATAAATAAGAGTGAATAAACCGATCGCGAGTGAATATTTAGTACCAATCATGGAACAAACACAATTGTGAACACAACAGCCTGGTGATACATTCAGACACGGAGACCATGTAGATCCTGCTTCTATACTTAAAATTAAAGGCTCTTAACCTGAATTTTATCGCTAAGCTGTTAACTAGAGGTAAAGCGAACCTGCATCGATCGAAGCGATCTTCGAAAGCGGAGAATTTCGAGCAAGGAGAACACACCAAGGTTGCACATTATGACAATCTAACTAAAATCTACAATTCCAGCATAATGCTACAGTAGTTTCATCGTACAACCCTTGGAATACTTTCATTAATTTTGAGACTGTTAGAGGAAATATTAATCTCAGAGTCCAAATCGGTCCACAAGCTCAACGGGACTCGATTTGCCCCATCGAATCGCCAAGTTGCAGAAGACTCGATTTGAAACGAAGACGTAATGACTGAAACTAAAATCTATATCAATAATATTCACCTGACATACACATTTGTCTACCGAGTAAATGGAAGGAACTTCGCAACAATTTTCTGACGGAAGTTCTGAACTAGAAACTCCGAAATAAACAACTACAAAGTACAAGAAACGCTAAGCGGAAAACATGGTGAATTTAGCAATTGCAATGTCTCCCGGAGCCACTGTCTGATCCAGAAATTAAACGCTAAAGAAACTCATACATAAAAAGTAATTCCTATGAACTTTCTTCACTGTTTATACTTCAAAGTGGACGGAAATAAAATGCAAAGAGCTATTTTTACCCACCAGTGATCGAAGGCGTTCTTTTAACAGATGCGCTCACAATATATATTTGTGCTATTTCTAGTAACATCAACCTTCTTTGAGCAATAGCTCGCGAATTTGCATAGGGAGTTCTGTGATGTCAGCATGATGTCATTTCAGTTAAGGAGAATTGCTATACTCATCAGCCATTTTGCCAGCTGTTTCTAATATGTTTTGTTTTCCTTTGTTTTCAGAACTCCGTGTGATATTTTGTATTTGTTGATGAAGATTAACCGTGTTGGTTTTTTAGACTCTTTTTAAAAGCCCTAAACATCAAACCTCGTTTTCTAATTCTTTACTTTCTCGAGTTAATTCCCAACTTAGATCTGAAACGATTTCAAGTTCTCTGAAAAATTTTCGGTCAACACAATTATTGTTTTGTAAAAATTTGCAAAAGAATAAGCAATTGGAAATTGCAAAGGTAGCAATTTATGTTTTTCTTTGCTCAAAACAAAATTGAAAAATTGACATTACAAACGAACGGAAGTTTTTTGCGATTTTCATTTGATAAAAACCGAACCTGTCAAAACATGGCACCGAAAGTAAGGCGTCCTAGACCTAAATTCTCCCAACGTCGCAGTCGAAAGCGCCAACTTGGCTGGCTGACGTCATTCGATGACTTCCTGTTTGTGAGCCAAGGCCCTGGTTTGTGGCGAACGGCGGGCGCACGCGAAAAAAAAAAAAAGCAAAATGCAAATTGGTGTGTCGCCTTGAAGGCACTAACGCATTGTAGTAATATCAAGACATTTGTTTCAAGACTTAAATCCTAAACTTCTGTTTTTACCCCGCATTTCGTATTTCAAGAAAAAGACCGGAAATAAAACTTGGTTGGGGAAAGTTTTATAAAAAAAATTAGCATAACTGCTTCGAGTAAAATCAAATCTTCCTCAAAGATTTTACGGTGATTACAGCCTACAAGATAGGGGAAAGCTGTCCTAATTTTTGTTTTTCTCTGAAATGAAACTTGGTTGGGGAAAGTTTTATAAAAAAAAATAGCACTTCAAGTTTTCCTTAAAAACGTGGAAGTGAGGTGTTTAGAATGAATGCATTACGTACTGCGGCTTTAACTTGTACGGAAAAAATTCGAACTCACTCCAACGGCAAAGATAAGTTAAGGTTGAAGTTGTGGTTATCTAGTAACGGACAACCGTTTCTTTTGCTTCCTTTTCTTCGCTTTTAGTTTCTAGCTAGAGACTCGTTACATGTAACCAACCACCTGTTTTCTCGCAAGATGTCAACTGAAGCTCATGCTGGGTTTGTATCGCTCATAAATATCAAAAAAATTATTGAAACTCCAACTTTATCTCAATTTAACTTATTGAATGAAATGTGTGACTCAACTATAAGGTCTGATACTTACGGAAACAAAAACGAAATATATCTTCAAGATTAAGTTTTTCGACGGCCACATTTCGCCAACGCGAGCAGGGTTCCTTCTAGTGTTATAACTTCCGGTTTTGACCCATGCCGAGCGTTCGTTTTTCTGCGAAATGATGTCGCTCTTTTTTTACGAAGCGGAGGGTTTCTAAATATACCATTCACAACTTTTACCAAAAGTAGTTATTCACAAATGCAACTATGAACGGATGCAAGACTTCTACTCGAAAGCTAGAAAAATTCCCCCAAGTTATGCTTTTTCGCTTTCGTTCGAAATACCTAAACACGTTGTAGATATAACTTCCTTTGACAAACAACCTGTAAAACGACTTCGTAATGATAAATATTTTAGCTTAATTTTTCCGTAAAATATCACCTAACTTAGCGGCACTTAAAATGTCGTTAATGGCGCATATCCTTAGTTTAAGACATCGTCGATTTCTTAGTGGATAAACAAAAAATTAGTAACGTACAGGGAAAGTGTTTACTAAGTTAAATGCCTTTTTCAACAGTCACTTATTAAGGTTTGTGAGGTTTTCATTAAAAACAACAGATGGAAGTTAAGGTAAGTAAAGGTGAATTGCATTTTGCAGTTCCGTTCGAGAAGAAACGCTACACAAAGACTGCTTTATAGCACCTTGATCACTTTCTCTCAAATGAGAAGCCTGCACGCTTGAAACAACAAATTAAACCACGGGGGACTCCCCCGGCTCCTCTCCCACCCCCCAACCTCCTGAATTGCCGTGTATTCAAGAGAATGTCCCATCCGGGAAGCTGACCCCGATCTGCATAAGAGGGGTACTGAGTTTGAATATTGACGGCTTCCTTAACACCTCTCTCAAACCATCTTGTAACAGTGGTCAAGGGTTAGAGTCCTCCCTAGGATGGGTTGTTCAAATATTAAACCCCGGTGTCCCAGCAGATTTGAGTTGTTCGACGCGTTATAAGTTATTAATTAGTTATTTTCGATGGTTTTACTGACTCGGATTTAAGAAAAGATACTACATTTAGAAATAATATTCGTACTCGTAGAGACAAAAATAAACCATAAAACCTCTTCAAATAAGTCTGGCTCTCAGACATCCAGCAGTTATTTATAACTTATCTCATTACTTCACGACTAGGGAGGAGGCTATGAGTATGAAGGTGCTGTCAGACCTGAATTTCAACGGGTGTTTTTTTTCTATGTCCTACACAAAATAGAATACGTTTCTGTAAGGAAATAAAGAATAGAAAGTTAATTTGTTTCACTATATAAACCGCTTTAAAAATGCTTTTACTGACTTTATATGATCCTTAAAATCGTGACGCTCGAAAGCCCGGCTACCAAACGCTGTCGTGTGTATCGACCTGCTATAAAACCAAGGTCACGAGCTTCGATACTTGTCGAGTGACACGCGAACAAGGCATGCAATAAACCTTATTGACGAACAAAAAATGTGGTGTGTCGAATATCTAAAATTTCCCCTAGGAGAAAAAGTTTTACCAAAGCACCAATTACAACCGCTGTGCATGATTATGAGCGGAAGACAACCGAAAGAGGGAGATTTAGTTTCCAGTTACAACTTAGCCATCAGTCTAGCTGATTTTCTAGAACTTTACGGGCTTATTTTCTTTGAGTGAAAATTTGTGGTTCAAAAGGCTGCTTTAAAAATTTGGCCTTATGATGGTAAACTAAGGCGGCAATTGTAGTTCATTGGAATTTGTTTTAATGCGGAAGCGCGATCTAAAGTATATTAAATGTAACGGTTATAAAACTTGCAACAAAAAACGAAACTGAGGTCATTTATAAGCACTATCCTCCTGTATTGTCTGTATTCTTCGGCCCGCCGCATGTATCATAAAATATCACACAGTATACGAAGGCACTTTAGTTAGTTTCCGAAAGCTCGTGAGAAAAACACTTGCCCTTCATGATACACGTTGGACAGGAAAATACAAGAAAATATAATGCTTGAAGGTTATCACACGTGCCCAAGCCAGAGCTATAGGGATAACAAGAGTATTGATAGACAAAAATACCGATTAAGAGCCGATTTTTTGAGAAACGGGGCAGCCAAATTTTTATCACATTTCCGGTATCAGTTTTTCTGAACTGATGTCTCTCTAATCGAGTCAAAGTCAATCAAACGTTACTGCTAGGCAGGTTATCTCCTTTTTCCTTTCCGTCTTTCGAGTTTCAAAAGTCAAACATATAAAACTTGACGAAAATTATAAAATTCCAGATTTGTTAACTGAAAAAATACTTAAACTGAGCTACCTTTCAAAATGAAAAAACTCTTTGCCACACACCTTAACCAAGTCTTTCTTTGTGTAAAACCCGATTTTCTGGACAACAAACTATACGTTTGCTAATCTTGTTACTACAAAGTTATTAAAACGTTCAAAAGAATATTCACGAGTTTACTACAAAATATTAGATCCGGAAGGGGATACGGGCGACTCCCTTTGCACTGACATACAATAACCAAAAAGAAGCAGTTTTTAGGGGTTATAATGTTATATAGTTTCTTGTGATTTCCTCCCACAACATTTTTCCTGGTCGCTGGGTCCTCAATCAGTTAGTCATTTGTATTTCCTTCACACTGAAGCTCGCGGGATTTTTTTCTACTCTTCTTGCATTTGCAATTTCTGACGAACAAAGTCGACCGAAACGCAACAACCTTAACGAGACAAGTTTTAAAATAGATTTTAAAAAAAGACTAACACATATTCAATATAAGTCAGACAAGTATGAATTTATGACCTTCACTTCACGTAGTTCAGTTTTTTGTGGTTTTGTGGTTTAGTTCTAGTTTAACTCTGCTAAGATACCTGATACCAAGCCAATAAGAAGGAATCATCTCGGAGATACCATTTTCCCGGGGGGTTGGGTATTTCCTTACATGGGCTATATAGGTACGTATGTGCGGCCCCAAAGGGTATGGTTTTCAGCCGTTTTGGTCATAAATAGGGTATCGATCTTGGACATTTTGCCGCCGTTTCTTCTCATAAATAGGGTATCGGTTTTTGCACCAGTCTTGAAATCGTTTTTTTAGGAAAAAGCCAATGAAAATTAACTACTCATCATGCTCCACTCAGGTCATAAATAGGATAAAATATAAGGGTTTTGGGAAGTGGCCGCACACCCCCACCAATAATTGGGGGGAGTATTCCCCTCCCCCCCCGGACCATTTTGCTAAACGCTTCTATGTCGCCATTACCAAGTGTGTACGATATTCTGGCAAATGGAATCTGAACAAGTTACTAACTCGGAGTGTTTTTAACGGAACGCGAACAGTAAAAATCAAGCTTAAGTATTTTGACTTGGTTTTGCGAATAGAACTTGCGTTGAAAAATTTTCCTCTATATTAAACCGCCGTTCAGGCCAAGAGATCGAGGAATATCAAAAATTGTTTTCCGCGGATTCGCCAACCGTGTTTTTAGCAAGCAAAGAGAGAGAAATAAAGAAATATTAACGGCACCTCGGTGAAATGGAAAAATTAAGCCAGTATTGGCACGGTAGTGTTTGTTGTAATGAAATGGTTGGTGTTATTCATTCTAACTTTTGAACCAGTTGATGAAACCCTATAAAGTGACCATTCATTTTGCTTGT
>JAOBRD020732645.1:0-14214 GCA_027575215.2 Hydrozoanthus sils
AGTAGTAGTAGTAGTAGTAGTAGTAGTAGTAGTAGTAGTAGTAGTAGTAGTAGTAGTAGTAGTAGTAGAAGTAGTAGAAGCACCAGCAGTTGTAGTAATAGTAGTAGTAACAAAGCTAGGTACAATTTTTAGGCATTTTTTGATTTAAACAAGTATTATTTTGGCTTTTGTTGGATGCAAGCTGACTATAGCCCCTCGTTGGCTCTCTATCATCTGTATTCTTTGTGTCCTCGTTGGAACGACTGTTAATTGCCTCGATCGTTGCATTTTTGTATGTTTTTACAGGTTGAGTATACAGAGAAACAGTCAATCTTGAGGGACTATCAAAGAACGGAAGATGCACTGACAGAGCTGAAGATCAAGTTTGAAGAACTACAAAGAGAGAAAGAGGAAGTAATAATGGACTTGTCCAACGCACGCGAGGAGTTGCGTCAGGAACAGACCGACTTGAAGAATGCTCGCAAAGAAGCTGACAATATGAAGAAACAGATTTGGAATGAGAAAAATTCGAGAGAGAAAGTTGAACAAGAGCTAAACGATAAAGTAGAGAAATGCAGGACGTACAAGAATAATCTACAAGAACTTCAAAAGTCGCTTAGTAAACTTCAAAACGAGAACGTCTTGCTTGAAGATAAAGTGAAATCTTTGGAAGAAGACAGGTTGGATGTTAGCCATTGATTACGTGTTATAACTGGGCGTTATTAACGATGATTATAACAAATGTAGACGTAATACATGTGGATCAATTTTACCTTTGGTTTAAATTTTATTTTAGTTTGTTTTTGGATAGGTTAATGTATTATAATGAGTATGAAACAAAGGATAATAAAATTCAAACCAAGGATAAAATTGAACCACAACGCAAATATGGCGTCGGCAGTACAGTGGCCGAGCGGTTAGCGTTTTCGGCTCGTAATCCTAGGGTCGCGAGTTCGAGCCCCGGTCAGATCACTGTGTTGTGTCCTTGAACAAGACACTTTACCTGACTTTGTTCCAGTCGACTCAGCTGTTTAAATTAGTACCAGCTCTGCTGGGACTAACCTGATGGATGAGTGTCCTGTCCAGGAAACTACGGAAACCGGAGATAAGCGCCGGCCCTATGAGCCACTTAGGCTCGAGAAAGGATTTAGCTTAAGAAGTTTAGGTACTTACAATTAGAGCATTAATCTTTACTCTAATGAAGAGTTGTCCCCCGAAACGTCAGCACTTTTAAGTCTTCCTACGACAAGTATCAATTTTTTTAAAGAACCTATGAAACTTTTATTATTTCAGTGAATATGCCGTGCTAAATGAGGAATAGAGGTGAAATAATTTTGTCCAAACCTTTTATGGTCCTCGAGATATTAACATATGTTTTCAACTGATGACGTCATTAGTTGGACAGATTAATTCTCAATTTTTTGAAAGCTGCTGCCAATCCACAACCTTTGGATGAATTTAGGCCAAACTTGGGCTAATGATGTATCTCCACGTGTTCATCAGAACAGTTACCAGTTTTTGTTCTCATGGCATGGCATTTACCAAGGTCTATTCCAGTTCCTTTGGAAAGGAATTTGACGTGCAGCTCGTGTGTAATCGCGAGACTCAAGTTAATTCTAGCAAACACAGCCAGTGTTAATGAATCGAGGCTATACAGTTTCTCGTTGAGTCTATCAACTAGAACTCAGTTCCAGTCCTCTTGGGGGGGTTTCAGCGATCCTTTTCAGTTAAGACTCTATTGCAAACTACTTTTGCAGATAAATAGGATCACCTTAACTACAACGTGTTTCTTAAACAAAAAATTTTATTCTCCTTAGTTAAGAAAAGAAAATCAAGTTAAGACAATTGTAAATTGAAGTTGATGAAAGTTCTCTCATTCCAACATCTCTCCCCAGTTCCTCTCTCAAGAAGGAAACCAGCGTTCAAACGGTTGAGATGAGGCGCCTGGAAGAAACTGTCAATGAGCTAAAAAAGCAACTTGGATTAACCAATCAGAATTACGAATCAAGCGAGAAACAGCGCAAAAAGCTAACCGAAGAGTTAGTCCACTCTGAAGAGAAACTTTCCAAGCTTCAAGGAACATGTGACGAACTTCTTGAAGAGAAAACAGGTCTAAATGAAAAAGTTACGGCCATGAATGAGGTGATTGTTAGTCATTCTATTGCTCCTTCTCCTCTCCTCCTTAGAAGAGGCTTAAAGAGATCCTCCACTGTAGAACTTTCTTGGTCTCAATTAAAACTTTCGTCAAGTCTGTGTCCATATCAGCAGCTCAAATTTGATAATTCTGCACAGAAATCTAACGCCAAGCAATTCACTTTGATTATTTCTACGGTTTGGTTTTCCCGCGCGCCGAAATGTGACGATTACAGTGCCAGACCCCTCTCGCTCAATGCTACTGTTGTCATCGAGAGTGGAGACTTGCACTGCAACCGAAACACGTCACATTTCAAAGGCGGCGGCGGGGATGTTAAAACCTTGGGAATTATCAAAATCAGTTGCTTGGTGTTAGATGTATGCACAGAACTATCAACATTGAATTGCTGATATAGTTACACAAACTTGTATTTTTGTTTGAGACTAAAAGTATTTTACAACAGAAGGTTCCTTTATATAAAAACAAAGTATAGGGGAACTAGTCACTCCAGTTTTTATTATTCCGTCATCTTTATGTTCAAGTTTCAATATCTCAATTTGTTCCAGGCAATGGAGATACTAATATCTCAATACGAACAAAGCGAAACTTCACTAAAGCAAGAACTTTTGACAACGAAGAAAGAGCTTTCTATTGTACGTAGTACATTGGACAGAAACCAGCAGAAAAACGCAGAACTTCAGGAACAAGTCAAAGCTGGCGAAACAAAGTCAAAGACTTTGGGAGGAAAGAATAAAGAAGTTCTCGAAAAATACTGGGAAGCACAAAATGAACTGACTGAAGCAGAAACACGGAACGATTCACTGCGCACAGAGATTAAGGATCTTAGGGACAAATACAATGCGGCAATAACGAAGGTAACAATGATAAGAATAATGATAATAATTAAAATAATAATAATAATAATTATAAAAATAATAATAAAAATGGTGATAGCGACAATAAAGATACTAATGATGCAAAGAGGTAATAGCGGTGTGATCTATAATGGTGAAGAAGTACATAAAAAATGATAACATTTAATTTAAAGTATTTCATGAAAATTATAATAAATTTTATTGTTTCTTAAGTGTATCGAAGTATATTTTGTCTGAAAGCCTTCACTTTGCTTACCTTCTTAATTATACGCTTTGAGAAATGTCTAAACAAACCGAAAAGGTTTTCCTTGCTCAGTGGTGTCCATGCTAAAGATACATTTGGTTAATTTGGCTGGCTGGTTTTCGTATAACTATCTTCAAACAACCATTTTGTTACTAGGTATATAGGATGTTAGTTGTTTATTTTGTAATTGAATTGCGTGCACCTTGACTAGGTATATAAGTTGCAAGTAATTTAGATTGTAACTGTTAGTAATATCTTTTGTAAATTCTTCTTAATTTGTATTGTGTAAATTTTAGTGTTAGAGGGTCATATGTTAGAAAACTCCCAGAGGGTTAACGTGTTTTTTACCCTCTCAAAATAAAAGATATTGTATTGTAGTCTTGAAAACGCATTATGATATGTTTTGTAAACATGTCGAGGACATGAAAATGCCAAAAGTGTTTGGATTTATTCAAATTACTCTTGTAGTAGGTATGTAATTCTTCAAAACCAAACATTACTTAAGGAATCCTCCACTGTATAGCATTCTTGGTATTTAATAAAACATTTATAGTCTGTGTCCATATCAACAGCTCACATTTGATAATCCCGTACATAAATCTAACACCAAGTAGTTTAGTTTGATCTTCTTAACAGTTTGAATTTCTCGCGCGCCGCCATTTTGAAATGTGACGTGTTTTGGTTCCAGTGCCAGTCTCAACTCTCGATGAATACGATAGCAATGAACGAGAGGGGGCCTGGCGCTGCAACTAAAACACGTCACATTTCAAAATGGCGGCGCGCGGGGAACTCAAACCGTTGAAATGATGAAGTTCAATTGCTTGGCATTAGATTTATGCGCAAAATTAACAAATTTGAGCTGTTGATATTGACACAGACTTAATAAAAGTTTTGTTTGAGACCAAGAATGTTATTCAGTGGAGGATTCCTTTATAGCCGCAATTACAGCGAAGGCTAATAAAATGGTGAAAGTGTCCATGATGCTAGTAGTAACACAATGGCAAAAAGATGCACTTAATACCGAAAAGCTTTGAAACTATATGGTAGGACCAAGCAGGGAACTAATGGCATTGAGGCTGAAGCTTACAAAGAAGCAGCCTTCATTTGTTAAATGCTAATTCCAGCATTCTTGAGCATGTATCAAAGAAGATAAACTACTCTAATGATTTCATTGAAAGTATTCTAAGCCAGGTAAACATTATTTGGGTTCGATATTCTCATGAGCCTGTGTTTCCATTTAGGTCGCTGAGCTTGAGGAGTTGCTTAAGACTGAAAACGAAGAAAATGAGAAAGAATTAACTGCTACAAATGAGAAGCTTGCCAAATTAAAATCTCAGTACACAAACACTTTGGAAGAAAGAGATAATTTGTGCGAGAAATTACAACAAACTGAAGCCGCTTTAGACAGACACAGCGAAGACTTAAAGAATACCTCAAACAAGCTTTCAGAGAAAGAAACTCTGTTCACGAACGAAATGATCCAAAAAGATGATTGCCTGGCAGACTTGTTGAAACAAAGTGATAACCTTAAACAAGACTTGAAGAAAACTAAGAAAATGCTGAAGGACTCTTGTATGGAGAATAGTGATTTGAACGAGCGACTAAAGATCGCCTTGGAAAAGGTTGATGACCTAGAACGCAAGCACGAACAGGTGACTTATGATAGCGAAAACTTGTTTGCCGAAGCTCAAGCAAAAATGAACATTATTAACAAGATAAAAGCGCCAGTACGAGGTGTCGATGAGTTTATAGAATTTAGTCCTAACTTCTGGGTGGACGAGGAAGACTCGGACGAGATGAGCTCTCTCCCAAGTCCACGGCCCGGAAACCCAATAAGTTCAATCGGCCATTTGATTGGTTCATTTCACCGCACTTGCTTAGCGGCGTTTAGTGAGAACAAAAATCTTCAGGAGAAGTTTAATGTTGCTATGAAAGACGTCGCTCAGCTAGACGAAGCCCTGCAACGTGAGAAAAACGATACGGCTGAGATGAAACGCTATCTGAACGAGACTGAAAAGAAAAAAGCAAAGTTGGAAGATGAGGTAAGTCATATACTGTCATCAAACGAGAATACGTTTTGCTGCGTAGTGAAGTGTGCCTTGATTGGTATTGACGATAGTAACTGCAACAACTGCCAGGAGTTTTACCTGACGTCACAGCAGCCATAATGGTGCCCTTGAACAAAATAGTTTTGATGATTTCTTATGTTTAGGACACCAACATGGCCACTTCCTCTTTTTTCTTTTGCGTCTCTAGGGAATATGTGAAACCAAAGAATGAAATGAAAGCATTTCTTTTGAAAAGCCACAAAAATATTGTTGCTAAAATTGCTATATGTTTCTAGAAATTGAAGTTTCAATAATACTTTCTCTTGACTATCGTAGGTAAAAAAACTTCGTCGCCGACTAGAAGCGTTAAAGAAAAAGAGCATCGACTTTGAAAGAGAGAAAGATGAAGAAATAACTGAAGCAAAAGGTGACAAAGCAGCTGTAGAGGCCGAAGTATGGAAACTGAGAGAGAATCTGGAAGAAACTCATGTTCAATTGAAAACTGCGGAGGAAGAGAAACAAAGATACGTCAATGAGTTAGAGCGAGCGAGACAGGAAGCAGTCCTAGTACAGAACGAGCTCAAAACCTCTGTTAACAAGTTGGATGAGTTCCAGGCAAGTTTGCAGAAAACTGATGTTATCCCTTGCTTTACCAAGGAAACCGAGATACTCTTGACTAAGGGTTCAAATAAAATAAACTAGTATAAGTAAATAGAGCCACCAGGCACACTCATTCCATTAATTTTATTCTTCCATCTGAAACTAAGACCATCATTCAGCAAAGCTTTTTCCCGAGAACAGTCAGACCATGGAACAACTTGCCGGCGGCCGTGCGCATGCCCACTAAAGACCTTGACACTGATCAATGATCAGGCACATAAGACTCTTTTAGGGGGCATGGGACCTAATGGCCCATTTGCAAGAGTTTGTCTCCAGTTTCTGTAGTATAGAGGGAGTAAAAGTGTTTGCTTTCATGCAGGACGACGGTAATCTGCGATTACGTAAAAGATGACAACTTGTATATTTGCCCATAATTCCTAGCGCAGATACGTCTAAAACTAACCATAAAAACGCACAAAGAGAACCTTTAAATCTCAAGTTTGACATACAAAGTGTTGTTAGTACATAGAAGAGTTTTACCAGTTGTCACCTTCCCCGAGCTTCTTTTAGCGGCGTAAAGTTTGCAATGCATTGTGGTAAAATGCACGGTCGCCATCTTTTTCGGAATCGTCGATTCCAATCGCATTGTTGTTGGAAAACAGTAGTAGACATACCTTGGTCGGTTAGTGCGCGGCCTTTGGAGCTAGAGGTCCCCAGTTTGATCCCCGGTGACTGCACGTCTGTTTCGACTTTCTTCTAATCAGTGTAGCTGTAGCTTTAAATACCCGTAAAACGGAGCACTGACAGAGGGAGGGGGTAAAGGGCGCACCGTCGGCTTCCATTGACAACAGCACTCTCAGAGAGCTGAAGGAACTACCCGATGTTAATTAATGGTACCTTTACCTTTTTGTGTTAAGGTTTATCTGAAGATTACCATAGCACAGCTTGAAAAAATTAGATTACTTTTCTTTCGTAGAAGAATGTCTTTTTGCACAAAACTATTTCCGACAACTTTTTCATACAAACAGCATGGGTATCAAATTGATGATGAAAATACGGGCAGAATCAAATTAAAGACAAGGGGTTTTGTTTTGTTTAACAAAGAGAAACTTTCGTTTTATGTTTAGGATTAAAAGAGAAGTTTAATGGGTTTTTTTGCAGGAAAACGCCTTGGTATTAAAGAAGAGAATATTTGAGCTCGAAGCTGCTGAGAAGTCTCTTCAGCAACAAATCCTAGATAAAGAAAAAATTCTGTACGCTAACCAACAAAAAGTTTTGGAATTGGAAAAACTCTGCGAGTCTTGTAACGAGAAGAAGAGTGAGCTGTTTGCCAAAGTGTCCAAAGCTGAAGATAAAATTGCTAACCTTGAAAGCGAATGTCAAGAAAATGGATGTTATAAAGAATCCATGGAAGACGAGATTGCTTGCTTCAAGAAAAGTCTAGGCGAGCTAGAGCGTAAGCTATCCAAAACCGAATCAGAACTGAAAGAGGCAAAGGAAAATTGCAACGACTTGGAAGTCCAAAATCGAAGTCAAAAATCTGCAAAAGAAGTATTGCAAAATCTTCTTGATGTCTCAAGGGAAAAAAATGCCAGTTCTCAAATAGCAATTGAAAATCGTCAGGAAGAGAATGACGGTCTGAAGAAAGAGTTATGGCAGATCAAAAACGACAAGGAACTCTTGGAGAATGAGCATAATAACTTGATACAACAGAAAGACAGCATTCAGGAGAATCTGAGAGACGCAGAGGTAAAAATTTGGATCAAAAATGTTTTAGAGTGTACATAAAAACTGCATTTTTACGTGCAGGTATAAAATGTGTTGATGAAATGAATAATTTTACACTTTCGATTTCTGAAGGAAAATAAGATGTAAATTGGAAATTCAAGTCAAGTTTATTCACCACAAGATGTTTAAAAATATATGAATTGTTCAAGCAAAAATGGTGGGGGACCCTAAAAAAACAAAGCTTTTCGAATATAGGGTATCCTAAACAGAAATAGAAAATATTTTTGCGTTCTTTTTGTTGCCAGTAAATATATTTTTAGTGTTTTGAGTGTTTTATTTAGGAATACACGTACGCGCGAGTTCAGTGTACGCCAGTAAGCAAGTGTGTGTATTTGTAAATAAAACACGAACTAACAGTCTCTTACTCTTTTAACCCTTGTCCTGCTAAACACGGTTTCACATAAACTAAAAATGTTCTAACTTTAAAACCACTGCTTGAAAACGTACAAAGTGACCATTCATTTTCTTTGTCTTTACGAGTAGATTCTGAAAATGTCCATTGCTTCAATAAACTCTGAAGTTTGTAATTTTGTTGAGATTTTATGACTTTGATTCTTAAACATTTAGAATTATAAGAGTTAATGCTCAGTCTGAGTTCACTGTTTTCGGTAGTCACCACTGGAAGTAGGCATGAACTAAAGAAACACAAACAAAAACGGGAACAATCTGAATCAGTAGCCAGTAATCTTTACTGAATATGAATGAGTACTTCAGATACATAAAGTGTATTATAGCAAATAGCTACAAAAACAGAAAGCACACATAAAACCGGCATGAACAAGCCCATGTCACTTTTCTTTATCGCGTTATACGATTGAAAGTGAAATTACAGTTTTCAAACTTGGCGTTCCCAAAGTCGGCAAACTTGACCGGACGAATTGATTTAATTCAACTTCAAAACTGAAACCTTGTACTTGAAGTGATTTCATTGCAGTTGAAGAACACTGCACAGTTTTATTAACGCACTTTGTCAATTTGATGTCGCTAGATAACTGGAACTCACGTGATTAGCTTAACCAATGAGGCACGCGGATCATAGACAGTGAACAAAGAATTTCTTTATCTGAGAAATAGCAATGAGTTATTATATTAATGGCTAGCTTCGTTTGTTCAAAAAGTAAGTTCACATTTTACACATGTTTATCTTAGGCAAAACTGCGTGACGTCGAATCCAATCTTGTAAAAGCGTTCCAAGAAAACGAGGCGCTGAAACGCAAAACGATCAAGCTACAGACTGACGCATGCGCAGACCTTGCCAAACAACAGGACGAGGTCGGGAAGCTTACCGCCAAAACTGGATGTCTGAAGAAAGAACTTGTTGAGAAAGAGAAAAGTTTCAACGATCAACAAACAAGGAACAAACTTCTTGAGAGAGAAAATGAGTTCCTCAGAAAAGATTTGGCCAACATTCATGGAAGACAATCTGAATTAAAACTCGACCTTACATCAACAAACAGCAAGCTTCAGGTATCCCTTCTTATTCTTTTTGAGTCAAATTTAGTACGCTTTAAAAGTCAGGTATTAAATGGAAAAGTCAAAACTAACCAACACACGCAAACTATTGTTAATTGTCATTTATAGTTACGAGAGGCTTTCACTATCTATGGCTGAGACGGAATAAAAGCAGGATAGAAACATTTTCATCAAAATCGAGAAACAAGACTATGGTTGCCATCTTGGCCTCTCAGAATGGGAGTTAAGCGATAACTTGACAGCTCCCCGCCCCCCGATCTCCTGAGGAAGTAGCGTTTTGTTTTACAAAGAGTACACGTACTAGTTCCTAAACAGAAAAATTCTGATCATTAATTAGCGTTGAGATACCGAAGACTTGGCTTGCAACCCGGTACGCAAGCATCAAAACGTGGCAGAACGTTTCAAGACCCGGCGCACGTTTAACAACGCGCCGATCGACGCCTATTTAAGCGAACAAGACCGCAGTCAACACATCGCCTGAAGAAGACTGGCAGTAAGCAGTCCAAACGTCGCAGTCCTGAACAACTCGCATCCTGAGAAAACTTCATCCACGATGAATAATCTCTTTAATGCAGTTTATCAGTTAGTGCAAGGGTAGAATACCATGCTTCCGTCCAGCCATTGGGTGATATCAGCAATTTACATTACCACTGGCTTAGCAGAAATCCTTCCGATTCACTTATCTAATCAGTATTTAACGTCCTTATCAAGCTTAATTTTTTACTTTTTAGATTAAAACTGTTGTCATTTAACAACTCAAAATTCGAATCAGAAAAAAATTTCCAGGTCCTAAGTATGCTTTTTAACCTAAAAAAGATTGGAATGTAAGTTTTGACCGAGCAGACCAGGGACTGGTAACCTGTGACGTAGCAGCAGTGAGTCGTGTGGATTTTGTTTAAAATTTTCATTACTATAAAAAAGATAAGAAAATATTTATTTCAAACAATTTCAAGGGAATAATTCATTAATCAAAATTATAATAATGTGACTATTGTAGCCAGAACCCAATGTTTTGAGTTAAAAAGGATTGTCTCTGCCTCATGCTTCCTGTTACGTCATATGCCTCCTGTTACGTCATATGCCTCCTTCTACGTCATACTGCACGTTTCAAGCCTAAAAAAAGTAACAGGAACAGCGAGAAACTGTTTTATTTTCAATAATTACTACTATTAAAGGGTTCTACTTTTCATCTGCAAATTAAAAAAATAAGCTTTTAGGGACTTTTAAGTTGATGTAAATCTAGGTGTCATGAATGATTGATCTCTTTCGCGGAAGTCTGTATTCAATATTAATACATTCTTTTTGTCAACAGAGCTACGTCATGGAGCGCGAGAACTGGGAACGAGAAGTCAAATCAGTCCTGAGTGAGATGGAAAGGGAGAAAAGTAATAACCATTCCAAGGATCGTCAGATTATCTCACAACGCATGCGCTATGATCAAGACACAAGCCTTTTGCAGCAAAGAGTGCAGGCTTTGGAGCGAGAACTGAAAGTGGTTCAGGAATCTAGTGAACAGCAACGCCACGCGGACGAAATCTCTAACAGATTAGCCCTGGAAGCGAAAGACATGGAAATCGATACACTGCGCATGCGTTTACAGGCAAAACGCGTTCACGCCGGCGATAAACTGATCGTGTTTGACGCAATGAAGGGGCAACTGGACGAGCGAGGAAGACAGATAGAGGAGCTTATTGCACAGATGAAGGTCAGACAGTAATTTTCAAAGACAGAGCAACGACATTCACCCGTTCAAAAACTCTGAATTGTAATGTCAGTGGCAGTATTAACAGCAATAATGACAGCAACAGAGAAGTGTAAAAAGTTTCAAGAAAAACCTTTGAAAAAACGTTCAACAAAAATTTTAACTATCTTTAGCTATACTTTTAAATGCTTTAAATAGCTAATACCTGTTAGAGAGTTAGAGAACCGAGAATCAAAACTGAAATTAAACAACTGACTGACATAATTATTGATAACACATATTGGGTTTGACGTATTTCACCCAAATGCCTCACTTTTTTAACTTACTGAAACACTGATTAATTAATCAAACCTAAGGCTTTGCTTTCTGAAAGGATATACATGTCACGTGAGGTCGTAGCTAGAGCTAGTCGATCTTACATTCTCATGTGAAAATCACAACTGTGAAGTTAAGCAAAGTTACAGTTTGACTAGGGCTTCCTGAGACATGAGACATTTGGGTCGAATATATCAACTCTAATAATCGGTGTGCTATTAAAAACCTTTTTAATAAGTACTAGTATATCCCAGCTCGGCTACGCCCGATTTGATTGGTTTAGAAATAGTGGATGTGAGACAATAGTTACCTGCGAAATAGTAAACAATGACGCTAAAACAAAATGGCGGACGTTTCGCGTCCGTTTTGTATATAAGAAATCGAAAATATTTCAGAAAGTGCTATTCCTCAAAACACGAAAACGGCAACAAAATTTGGTTTAAAACTATATGTATTTCAAGGTCAGTAAGCTTTACTTTTACATTTGTTGCTGTAAATTAAGCTGCGCATGCGTAAGTTTCGTCACACACGCTGTGATTCAATTACTAAAAGTATTATTTTTACAAATCTTTCGTTGTCTTGAAAGACAATTTCAATTGAGGTGGATAGTGGCAGAATATGATGATGATGATGATGATGATGATGATTATCATTTGATACCATTGTTATTATCAATATCATTAGGTCCTAAAGGAGAGCTACCATCTGGAGCTGGCAAGTCTACAAGAGGATCTCAAGTGTGCCCAGATGGAGAATATACTGAAAACTAAAAAGGAGGGCGCAGCCGGAAATAGCTTCCATGCCAGGTTAGGCTAAAATTAAACCCCCTCAAAAAGGTCCTTAATTTATTTAGCAACTTTTTATGACTAAAACTTGTTTGAGTCGTTATGATTGAATTCATTATTGTTCTTACTATCACTGTTGCTGCTGTTAATGCCAACATCGCCATGGCCATCACTATTGCCCTTGTCATCGTCATCGTTATTGTCATTGTCATTGTCATTGTCATTGTCTTTGCCATTGTCATTGTCATTGTCATTTTCATTGTCAATACCATTGTCATTGCCATTGTCGTTGCCATTGTCATTGTCATTATCATTGTCATTGCCATTGCCATTAATTTCTTTGTCATTGTTTTTGTCATTGCCACCATCAAGCATTGTTATTTTCATTGCCATTGCGATTGTCAATGTCAGTGCCAATAACTGTGTCAGTATCATGATCTTTGTTAGAACAACTATTACTATTTATCGTTATCAGTACTATCGTTATCTTCATAACAAATTTGAGTTTTTTTACATCCGCCAGTGCTATTCCTTTCATTACTAAGGTAGAATATGTCATTGAAACGGCTATTTGCTTTAATATCACTATCGTTTTCATATCTGTTGCTTTTGATTAGAACAGTTCTTGTTTCTGCCAAAGCTCCCTCTTAGAATTTTTTCCTACTTTTGTGCAGCAGCGATTCATACAACAGTCTACTCGAATCAATAAAGGCAAGCAGACTGGAATCCGAACGACTCCGCCAGCTTTTAGGGCAAAAGATGAATGACATGCGAATACTCAAGAGGCAGATTGTTGGTGACAGAGGCCATACTCAGAGAGGGCATGGGGCAAGCGATCTCACACCACCTTCAAAGCATTTTGGGTACAGTAAAGGAGCGGCAAGATCTTTAGATATGGTACCAACGAAAGATCAAGACTTTATGTAATCTCATAAACACCATTTTTTCTATTTCTAGAGTTTGTAAAGTGATATTTGCCTACTTTTTACTATCTGTTCAGAGGCTTTACGTCAAGCTAAATACGGTTTTCACAAAGCAAAATATATATTTTTTATAACTAATATTATTGCGTAATTTTATAAATTGATTAAGCTATCCGAGTTGATTTTACAACTAGTTGTTTGAACAAGACATTTTATGCAACACATTAAACTCGCTGTACGTCACTGTTCAGAAATAACCCAATCAGAAGAAAGAACTTTTTGTGCTCTCTGATTGGTTGCCGTATCTCGGAAATTTTTCGGCTTTAATTTTCGCTATTTTTTACTAAAAGTCAAAATGGCGGTACTTTTAGCGACACTTATAAAAGAAAAAACTTTTAGAGATAAATAACGAAATTGTACAACAGAACGTTGTGCAAATTGACTTCTGTTTTTAGTGTTAGAACGAAACTTGATGAAGCAATCACTTATTTTGTAAACAACCATCTTTTTCCAATCAACACTTCTCGTCTCAGTATATATCTACAAATATTTACCTCCCCTTTAGGAGATATAAAGGAGTTTATTTATACATTTTTTTGGGTCAAATTTGTTTTATTTGAAACTAGACTGCAAAGACAACGTGTTAAGTCTTTTGAAATAAGTTATGCATTGCGTGTGTAAATTGAAAAACACAAACAAACATAGGTATTATTTTTATTAACGTAAAAACAGCGTTTAGGAGACTGCAGCATTTTTGGTGAAGTACAACAAAACGTAACAAAACCTTCCTGTTAGTTAAACCACACGTGGCGCAAGCTCAAGATGCGAGTTTTTATACATATGGTGGTGAACATAGAGAATTTGATTGATAAGAATGGAAAACCGGGATTTAAAAAAAAAACACCAAACTCGATACAAAACTGCAAAATAACTATACCAGGAGCAAACAACACAAGTATAGAGTAAGTTAAGAATTGTTGCTTTAAACTACCTCCACGAATGTCTTGTAAAAAATTCTCTACAAATTCTTTATGTTCACCGCCATATGTATAAAAACTCACATCTTGAGCTTGAGCCGCTTGTGGTTAAACACGGTTTTGTCTCCCTCTTTTTGTAATGCATGGAGTCCATGGTATATTTATGTAAAACAATAAAGGTTGAAATATCCTGCTCGAACTCTCAAGAAACCCATAGCCTTTGTTTTTGAGATCCTATGTGAGGATTTTAGTCATTGTTGGACGTTGGTAATTACGTCATCTCGATTTTTTTCGATTTAGGGAAAAGGTCAAAACAATGGTACTTCCTAGGAACCCAATTTAGGGGGGTGGGGTATTATGTGCCGCCACCC
>JAOBRD020732752.1:0-14214 GCA_027575215.2 Hydrozoanthus sils
GATGGAAACAGTGACTAAAAGAAATAAAATAGCTATAGATCCCAAACCTCAGCTTGTTCCTAGGTTGTTCTTAATTTCTGGCCAATCGGAGCCTCGTTCTTACAAAGTTGTTCTTATATTAAATAAAGCGTGTAATAGCTTGTCTCTAAATCGAATTAATATAGTTGAAAGTAACTGCTCGACTTCTGTAGGAGGGAAACACCCCAAGTTGAACTGCTTCCTCGGTATGGCCGCTGGAATCTATAAACCAACCACAAAAACAGTCTTTAATTAGCGCTCTTGGGTGTGTCTATCGAGGTTCTGTGTGTAGTATCTCATCTTGTGTTTCTGGGTCCCTTCTCGGAAAATAGTTATTAATAGTTTGAAAGATGAATTATTAACAGACTTTGAACGTGAACGTGTTTTGCATGTACACTTTCGCACTTCGCCTGGTAACCAATATAGGGGAAACTTAACTTGCAGAAACTTATGACGTCAGCTGAAAACCAATTATACAAATCATTTTTTAGATAATATAATAGTTGGCTGGGCGAAATTGAAAAGAGTCACTATAAAAACGATGATTGAAAATATAAGTATGACTGACTGCCAAATAAAGATATTAATTGATTTTAAATGTGGTTCGCCCTTGTTTCTATTACTTAGCAATGACATTACTAGGCGGAGAGATCTTCTTTATTACCACCAATAACACAATAATATAACTGTTTTTCTAAGTTATTAAAATCTGTTATGAAGGAGGCAACAATCAGAAATTATAACTAAAGGATACCGGGGTAGGAGAGTTTTAAGAGATACCCTTATTTTGCAAAAAACATTGATTATTTCATTGAGTTTGGTTTAGATACATTTCAGTTACTTAGCGATGATACCCATATGCTGGGAATTTCTTTAATTGCTACAATTATATGGCTTCGATATATGCTGGGGACTCTTTTGATTGCTAGAATTATAGCCGAAGATCTGAGACATATAGAGCTGTTTCAAGAAGGGACATACTTGCAACCCAAGCTAAGATCTACGTCGTGAAAGGTACAGCATTCCTATTAGTATTCTTTGAATTAAGAAAAAGTTGACGTCTTCAACAACACTATAACAATCGAGACTACTTATATAAACTCACTTTTTTATAACTTAATGTCTTGTTTTTGAGCCATACCAGGGCTGAATTTTTTAATTTTGGGATTCTAAACGCCTCAAGTGTTCTTAAAAAGCTCCTAAAATACCGAAAATACAATCCTTTGGTTTGGTGTACAGAAGGTTTTTTTTTTCTTTTTACAAAACAACTTTTTTATAACAACGGGGTTTGGAGAAATTTACTTGTATTTTTTAAACAAAGCGTGTAGTCATTTTCTTTTTTTCTAAAGCGTAAGCACTATTGCCTATAAAGAAATCAAATGAATGAATTTACGATTTTGTGCCGCAATGTAACGAATAAAATTCCCGGTCATTCCTCGCCTCGGATGACTGCTCGGTATTGTGTTTTTGAATTTTGGCCAATTTTCAGCCTGACATTCTTAAAAAAAGTTCTTATGAAAAAAAAGTGTATCGGACAATTTTTTACTACATTTCTATGTTAATGGCTAGCAACAACATAACTTTGTAGCTTGAAGAAACAAGAGCAGCTTAAGCAGGAAAAAGCTATTTACGTTTAATTGAACTTTCTCTTGCACTCAAGAAGGTTTGTTTTGGGTGACTGTTTACACTCCTTTTTTTATAAGAACGTCGAATATTTCGACTGAGGCTGAAAGTTCTTAATTATTTTCGGAATATCAGCCTCAATTGTTCCTAAACAGGTTATTGAAATATTTTTACTGATTTCAGACAATATAAGTAATAAATGTACCGTTTGTGGTACATTTGTATATATCTGTAAGAACTGCGATTTGGTAAATGGAAAAATAAGTGATGTAAAATTATTATCTGCGAACTTTAGTCAAGAAGCCCAACGAAAAGCAAGTTTTCTTAACACTGTATGAATTATTTGCAATAGGTTATCATCATGATCATAAATAAATGTACTTCACCTTTCTCAACTTCAGCGTGTTCTTAACCTGTTCTTAAATTTTTGGCGATTTTCAGCCTCATGTTCTTATAAAAAAAGGTTCTTATATAAAAAAAAGTGTAGTAAGAATTCAAAGGCGCATAGGATAAGTTGTTATTGCTCAAACATCAGACTAACAAGATTAATTGAAGAAAAGCCTACCATACAGACTCCGAAATAAACTCATTTGAAATTAAAGGTAAAATCACCATTAACCATCTTTTTTGCAGCTTATACGGCCTTTTTGTTTGCCTGGGTGAACACTTACTTACCTAACAGCCTTTTCTTAATTTTCCTGCGCTTCTTTTTGCCTTTGTTACTTTCAGTATTTGTGTGTGAGTGAGCTACAAAACAAACAAAAAACCTAACAAGCAGATCTCCTTGCTAAAAGGAACATTCCAAGACTCTATAACAAACTTCTTGTCTAAGATATTATTAACTTTTTAAACTATATACGAGATGTATTTATTATTATTGTTATTATTTTTTATTTTTGATGTACATTTTTTACATTTTTTATTTTTTTCTTACATCTGTTAATGATGCATGTAGAGCTACTCCGTAGATAAGCTGTTATTAAATCGTTATTATTACTATTATTACTAATATTATTATTTGGCAGTATAAACTTCAGGATGCCCGGATGCATTAAAACTGCGGTTAGGCGGCGAGACGTGGCTAACTTCAGCAACGACTAAAACATATACAGTCTAATTAAAAATCTACGTACAATGTTTTGAACTACATTTGAAATATATATGTAAAAAAAAACTCTTGTATCTAATGATCATATAAAAGAGTTCTAAAATAATGAATTATAACTGTAAGTGACGCTTTTTCTAAAATTACATGTTGTTACAAGTAACGCTTTTTCTAAAATTACATATGTATACAATATAGAGTATAAATTTTAGAAAAAGACCTGCTAAGGACCTAAGTTAACCGTGAAATTTTCAGTTTTGTCTTGTTAATTTGTTAACATTATTATTATTATTGTTCATATTATTCATATTATTCATATTGTTATTATTATTGTTGTTGTTATTATTATTATTATTATTATTATTATTAACAAGACCAGTAACCTAACTGAAGTTGATCTTTTCCTAAAAATTATACTCTATATTGTTTTGAAAATTAGAAAAATGAAAAAATACAACTTTAATTACAATATGGTATTGAACCTAATATGTAAAGTTACAACAAACAAAGGACAAGAATAATAAATTATATTGTAATAAAATTTTTACCTTCGGTCATTTTTATTTAATAATTTATTAATGTTCGCAAACAACCAAAACTTGCTCACTTAAATGTTATCGGCAAGACTTCCGCTGCCTGATTGTAAAGCGCTTCTCAGCTGTGCTCATAGCTTTTCAGTGGAAATTTTTGTATTTCTTTAAGCAATACTTTTGCCACAAACACAGCTGAAACCCTGTGGCCTGGTACCGATTACACATTGTGTTTTGCAAAGAAACTCGACTCACAAATAGGATATGGAACATTTTCGAAACGAAGAGGAACATGTTGTGTTTGTTTTCATAGTTTAAAACCCTGATTTCTTATTACAAATTACCTAGAGATCTTATTGTTTAGCGTTAATAAAGTTTCAAAAATTGACTAAGGAGCCCAAAATTTCGCCAGTTAAGCTGTTTCCAACATTTTTTGTTTTCTAGTTCTAACGAGGCTTAGGGAGAATGCTCTCGATTTTGTTTGTGACGTTGACCGTCATTTGTCAGGCTGCCGAAGCGGGCACCGTTTTAAGTATTAAGGAGTTGGTGAGTATAAATAACTAAATATTCTCAATCAGGCCCAAGTTTTTCAAAGGCCAATGAACACTAACCCAGGATTCATCTACGTTCTAGCTTGTTTACAGTTTTACAGAGACAGTTGAGCTGTTGCTTAGGATATAATGATAATAATAATAAATAAAAAATTTATAAAATTAGCGCTACATCATAAAAATATTCTAAAGCGCTTAACAGTAGGCAAGTTAAAACGAATAGTATACGACTTTAGCTGTTTAAAACAAATCCAAAATGATAATAATTTCCGTATAAAAATGTTCGAAAGCCAAGGGCAACGGGTAAATGACTTTGCAATTCCCTCAGCAGGAACAAATTAAATTCATAAAAGCGATTATTTGATAATTCGGGAAAATTATTCAAATGTTAATTTGAAAAAATGTGCATCTTGGTATTAAAGCTTTTAATAGATGTGCAACTTTTGATGGCCATTGGCAGGCTGTTCCAGACATGCAGTAGGACCGGCCACTGCAAAAGACCGATCTCCAAAGATATTTCAATATGTTCGTGGAGCTTTTAGCAGACTCTGGTAATTGCAGCGTAAGGAACAGGCAATTACAGTCTTGGCTTGTAGTAGTTCGATGAGAATGGCGTCATGTTATGTAGGGCTTTAAAGACTAGAAGTACAATCTTATAGTTGATGTGGTACGTTACAGGAAGCTAGTGGGGTTTCTTTAGTACTGGGGTGATGTGAGCATAGCGAGGAATATTAGCAAGTGACATGTTACATGTTTTCCGGTTGTAAATCAAAACAGTATTTCGTAAGAAAAGTAAATCCTCCTTAGAGAAAAAAAAGAGTTACGTTAACCAGTCTTGAACATTACTAAGCCATGAGTAACACGTTTTCTCTCCCTAAAATACTCGACTTATCCAATTCGCTTCCTAATTGTGCGGCTAAAACTCGCCGAATCAATTTTTGAAGCGAAAGCTAAATCCTTTCTCGAGCCTGAGTGGCTCATGGAGCCGGCGTATATCTCCGGTTTCTGTAGTGCCAAGCGGAAGAGAGTCTTTGATTCCTCCTGGACAGGACACTAATCTATCACAGGTTAGCTCCCAGCAGAACTGGTACTCATTTATACAGCTGAGTTAACTGGAACAAAGTCAAGTAAAGTGTCTTGCTCAAGGACACAACACGGTGGTCTTTTTAGGGCTGGAACAATGGTAGTTAGTAGCACCCGATCCCACCATTGCCACTGCTAACCCGTGATCAAGTCCATTGAATCAATCATTCCTCCATCCATTCACCCATCCATCCATCCATCCATCCATCCATCAACTCATCCATGTATCCATTTATCCATCCATCAATCCATCCATTCATTGTACCGGCCATCCATCAATCCATCCATCCATCCATCCACCCATCCATCCTTCAATCCATTCATCCATCTATCCATCCATCGATCAATCCATTAATCCATCATCCATCCATCCTTCCATCCATTCATTTCCATCCATCCATCCATCCATCCATCAATCAATCAATCAATCAATCAATCAATCATCGATCCATCCATCAATCCATCGACCTTGATCGTCTTAAAACTTGGCTTGCTGCAAACAAACTCACAATTGAAATATTTTAAAAACAGAATACATGATAATTGGATCGCGACAAAGGGTTCGTTCGCTCAATGAAAATCTTAACCTTTCCACAAATGAGGTCACTTTAAGGCAAGTTAAGAACTCCAAATGTCTTGGAGTGGCCATAGATAAGTTTCTAACATGGGAATCACACTTTTCCAACGTAACGCGGGAAGTGTCGCAGGGTATCGGGGTTCTTCGCAGGGTAAAAACGTCGGTACTACAAAAACATCTCATCAACTTTAAAAAACAATCATAGAGCCGTATTTCGACAACTGTTCTATTGTATGGGATGGCATTGGGAGTAACCTTGCGGAAAAGCTTCAGAAACTACAAATCCGCACTGCACGTATAATTACAGGTGCTTCATATAATAGAAACTCAAGAGAAGTTTTGAGCGAACTAGGTTGGCAGACATTAAAAGAAAGAAGAAACAGACTGAAGGCAGTAATGATGTTTTTTAGATAGTAAATGACATGGCTCCAACCTATATGAAAGACTTAGTAACCCAAGAAACCGGGAAAAGCCGGTATATTCTTAGAGCTTCGAGTAAAAACTTGGTATTACCTAAAACAAAATCTGATTAATATAGAAAGAGTTATGCTTTTGCGGCATCTTAACTTTGGAACGCATTCTCAAATGACCAGAGAGAGGAGCGTTCCCTCGAGGTGTTTAAGAAGAAACTAAAGGATATCGATCTCTCCATCGAAACTTAGTTTAATTAGTTTTATAGCATAATCTTTACCATTAAAATTATGTAAAGAGGATTATAGAGTCAATCGATATTCTTTTATTAGAAGTTTGTAAATTTCAATAAACCATAATTTAGAAATTTTGTAACTAGTTATACTTGCACGGCTTTCAGGTAGAGCAAAGTTGGTATAATATATTTTATTGCATCTTCTTTGATGAAATTACCGTGTTTAAATAAAGTATTATTGTAAGACAGTAAAAACGTATGGGTGCCATATGGATCCCTTTCCAGCCAGCCTGGGGCGTCGAGCGTAACCCAGGAGGCCCTAAAGCTAACAACTATGTAACTAATATCTAATATATGATAAATAAACTAAAATTGCTAAAAGTGTCTTAGTTCACTTTTCCACTGACCTCAAGACATCACTTTTAGTGTGCAGACAATTTTCTGTAACTAATATAAGTTCTAATACATAGTAAAAAAGACTAAAATTGCTAAACGTGTCTCTGTTTACAGCTCAGTGATACAATATCTGATATTTAGTAAATAAACTAAAATTGCTAAGAATGTCCTCTGTTCACTCTTCTGCTACCCTCAAGACATTGCTTTCAGTGTGCGGGTAATGTTCATGGTGTGTGAGATGACTACTCTCTGCATCCGGAGTAGAATCTCTCCTCCTCGAGCCCCGAACAGCTCCCTCATAGCCTCGTCTACCTCACTGGACCACCCTCCTAGGACATTTATGATGATGTTATACTGTCGAATGTCATATCCTGGGAACTGCTGCCAACGAAGGGGGCCATACGTGATAGTCTTCTCTTCCTGTTTCTTTCTTCTGTTCTCCGTCCGTGGGCAGCTCATTTCCACCGCAAGAACTCTCTTCTTCTCATAGTCTATAGATCTCGCATCCACTCTGTTTTGCCTCACTTACTGCAAAGACTGGGATATCCCAATATGCTTGGGACTCGGGTGACTCATAGATTGGTTTTAGTACGATCGATGAATACCATGTAGTCACTGTGTCGGAGAGCTGAAGCTCCCTAAGCATTTCCCAGAACAGAACTTTGAGGGCCGCATTATGATGCGCAAGGTACTTATTTAGGGCAAGCGCAGGACAACTTGCCAGCAAATGAGGGATACTTTCCGAGGTTTTGCCACAGTTCTACAGAGGGTGTCGTTTAGTTGAATGGTATGGGTCTTGCTCGCGTAATAAACCTTTGTCGGTGTTAAATATTTATACAATTCAATCATCCCCGCGATAATATGTGTTGGTGCCGTATCCCAGTCCTTCAACCACGCAAAGCGACCCCGCTGGTTCAGCTGGTCATCCTCCCATCTAGATATGAGAAGCTTTCCTTGCAATCGCTTTTCCTTGACTTCAGTTTTCCGCCTCTCCAGTGATGCCTTTTTGAGGTGCCACTTGATCTTATCTCTAGGTTCATCTGCTCCATTTGAGTTGTCACGGCATTTGGGGTGCGGGAAGCTCAGGTCAAGGGTGATCCCTAACTTCTCCGCAAATGTTGTTACCTCTTTAACGAGCGACTGATGGCCTTGATGCGCTGCATTCTCTTCAAACGCTCGTACGAAGCTCATGGTCGACTCCTCATTACATTACAGCTTAACGGCTGTCTTGATCGTAATCGTTTTATACTCTTCCTCTACTAATCTCATTCCACGTCCTCCCAGTTCCCTTGGCAGATAAACCATTGCTTTCAGCCCTAGTTGATGCTTGCCACCACTATCACACACGATCTTCCGTACTTGTCTATCGATGTCGCACAAGTCTGCCAGACACCAGTGCTGTGACCACATACGGTACGACAGCACTGGCATAGCAAGCTGATTGAAGCCTTGAATTCTGTCGATGTCTGGCAATGGACTCGACCAGATGACTGAGAGTCTCTGCAGCAACTCGTTGCAGAGTCATCTTCTCTTCTTGAAGTAATCGTTCAGGTGCTCCTAGGAAGCAGTAGGTTGTGTCTGTTTTCAGGCTATCGATGATTGTCTCCCTGACTTGAACCCTACAGATACATCAACCGGAACACCCCTTCTCACGTTAAGCACATTGCACTTTGGATTCCGTTGCAAACCAATGCCCTCCATCGCCTTCTAGGTCATCTTGAGTATGAGACGCCGCGAAGACCTTCAAATCATCATTGTACAAAAGGTTTGTAACTTTGGACCCTACTGGTCTACAGAGCCTATAGCGTTCGGCGGAGCGCAGCTCCCATGCTACTGATTTTAAGTATAGCGTAAACAAGCGCGGGCATAGGGCATCTCCTTGATGTAAACCTCTGTTAAAACTGATCACAGGGGAGGTTTCATGCCCACTTTAGTATTAGTGACCTTATTATTACTAATTATTATTGTTATTATTATTATTATTATTATTATTATTATTATTATTATTATTATTATTATTATCCATCCATCAATCCATTAATCCATCCATCCATCCTACCGTCCATCCATTCACCCATCCACCTATCCATCCGTCCGTTCAACCATCCATACACTTGTTCATCCATCCACTCATTCATCCATTCATCCATCAATCAGCCACTCAATCAAGTAATTAACTAGCCAATGATTTCAATTTTCTACTCATTCTCGTGTTGCTTTTTCTTTGCTTTTTGTACTTTTCTCTGTAGTTGACGGTGGTTTTACACCCTATGGTCCTTTCTCAAAATGTACTAAGACATGTGGCGGAGGTGGTACCCAGAAACGCACGCGCTCATGCACCAACCCAAAACCTTTGTTTGGAGGGAAGGACTGTGTAGGACCAGCAGAAGAAACGAGAGCTTGTGGAAAAGCCCCTTGCCCAGGTTACTATTTTTGTTATTATTAAAATTATCATTTTTAGATTTTTTGAATGTTTAAATTAAATAGTTTAAGATTAATTTCGAAATGGAAATTATTATTTTTGTTGTTAGTATTACGATTAATGTCATTGACAGTTGTTATTTCTCATTTGTTATATACAGAAGCTATGGTGCTTCTTCTGTTGATTTTCAGTAAACGGTGGATCGACTACCTACTCTGATTGGAGCCAATGTAGCAAGACCTGTGGGGGAGGTAGTCAGAAGCGCACTCGTTCTTGTACCAACCCACCCTCAGCCAACGGGGGAACAAAGTGTGTTGGAGCAGCAGAGGAGACCAAACCCTTTGGATCAGAAGAGTGTCCTGGTCAGTAGCTGATTGCTCACTACTTCATGTTGTTCATAAAGCAATAGAGTTTATGTTCATTTTGGGCCCGACTAAGATACTTTTTAGACCGATCCGAAGAAGGTGAGGATTAAAAGAAGCCCAGAGAAGGTACAAAAACAATTTATGCCCAAGATAATAAACCTTGTATGGCTATTAATACCACTTCGGATCGAGGGCATTGAAAAACGGTGTACGACTTTTTGGATCGCGAAGTCTTTTTCATAATAATAAAAACTTGCTTTCAAATAAATTATTTTAAAACTGTTTACACGCCGACCGTCTTGGGAAGTCTGGTTGTAATTTATAACATTAATGAAAAAACTCTAACCTCAAATATACTCAAATATATATTTAAACTCGCAATAAAGCCCAATGAAGTGATTATGAATCATTCAAGCGCCATGTTTGTTGATATCACACCCATGTTCACTTTTGAAAGAGTTTAGTTTCTTTATTCACGTAACATGTTTTGATCATTAGATCTGATGGTACCAGCAGCAATAATAATAGCAGTAAAAGTAGTATTAGTAGCTGCTTACTTAATTGTTATGATAAGTGAAGTAAAGTAGTGCATTTATATAGCGCCATTTCCATATATGAGTGCTAAAAGGCGCTTTACGATGATCAGTTTACCCTCAGCGGATCGAAAGCCTATATGTAGGCGCCTTAGGCAGCCGCTTCAAAGCGGTCCATGTATGCTGGTACTCATTTTACCAACCCCGGAAGGATGGAAAGCTGAGTGTACTTAAGCGAGAAAGAAGGTCACCCAAATTATCAACCCTCGACCGGGCCGGGAATCGAACCGGGGACCTCAGGATTGGGAGGCAGAGATCTTACCACTGCGCCAACACCACTTAATTACAGAAAACACTTGAAATACGCAGCCTTTACGCTTTATTTTTTCTCAAAGTATTTTAGTAAATTGAATCTTTTAATATGGAAAACTTATCTATTTTACTTTTTCAGTTAAGACAACGACGGCGATGTTAACAGGAGACGATAAGCTTCAAGTTTTCGTAGACGGCAAGTTAGTGAATCCCCTCAACAAAGGAAGCTGGAAAATAGCGAAGAAATATGTTTTACCTGCAGATTTTAAAGTACTGGCAGCATATGTTATCAACGGTAAAGGACCCATTGGTTTAAAGGGAAGCTTTGCCGATGGAACAATAACTAAACCTGGTAGGAAAGGAGGATGGAAGTGTATTGAGAAGAAAGCGAAAGGAAATGATTGGAAGTTCATCTCTTTCAAGGGTAAATGGAAGGCAGCCAAAGGTCATAAAGGGGTGAACATAAAGGGCATAAGCTCCAAAGCGTCGTTTATTCATGGAAAAAATAAAAACGGTAAAAAGATTTGGTGCCGCCGCGTGTTCAGAAAAGGTTTGTAAAGAAACAGACATTCCCTGTAATACCTGTGTCATTATTACTGTCGTTGTCACATTAATTTTTATTTTGTTCATACTGTCATTTTTACTGACACGATCGTTATCTCACTTAATTTGTTTATACACGAAAACAGGGGAAAACTTTTCTTCTCAGTAGGCTTCAAGCAAATAGTTATATTAATTACCAAAAACAAACCTGTTTGCAGTTCTGAACGTGTTGTTCAAAGCCTGGATGATTATATCAAAAATTTGCTGCCGCAGCGTCATAAACGTTTGGAAAATTTTAATTGTTTTAAAAATGCTTTGAAGGATATTTTAATGAGCGAATTTTTCAAACGAGACCTTATTATGGGAACATGTATATGCATTTCAATGTTTATTAGAATGTTTTGTAATTGATATCTGAAAGGCCTTTTGAAGATATTAAAAATTATTGTTATTATTATTGTTATCATCATCATCATCGTCGTCATCATCAATTGGATTATTAAGATTCGATTCCTGTCTGCACCTTCAATCAAGGTCAAACATCATTCTGCAAACGGTTAGACTTCCCGTCTTTTCGGATAAGGACGTTAGACCGTAGGTCCCGGATGGCAGACCACGCAGGGGTTCTCAAGTTGTATCGCCTCTCCTCCCGTGATTCCTTGAGTCAAAATGTCAAAACAAAACAATATTTATTCTTAGCTGTTTGATAGCATTTAACTCTCGCAGTTTTCTAACTACTAATTAGGATAATCAGGATAGACAATTCCAAAAGTAAACGGACAATATTTGATTTATTTTTGAAGATCGATCCGCCATCTTGCGGATGACTTAAACAATAAATGTTTGGATGTTGTAAGGTCGTTCCTCCTGCAATAATGTCTCAGTCATTCGAAGACGGACCCTCTTTTGCTTAGAGTTTGATAAATGATCTAATCGTGTATTTATAAATTTTGATTTTTTTGCAAATTGATTTGTTATTTATCAAATCGAATATTTTGTTAGTTTTATATGATTCTTTAAAGATTAATTCAAATCAAAACTCTTTTTCGAGGATGTTCATTCTAAAAATACATATTTTGAAGATAAGGCATTTTTTATACAATTAGGCAAAGCTTAGGATTTTCAGAATTTCTGCTTATCTTTTACTTTCCTTATACAAAGTGAACTTTTCAGCATATCATTTAAAGGAAACCTTCTAGCTGCAGAAGGTGTTAGTGAGCTTGTTAAGGTAAAAGAAATGGCTCAAGGTTCCCTTCTCTTTATGCCGTGGTGTTACCCCAAAAGGTTATTAGACAACTTAGTTCTAAATACGGACATTGTCTTGCTGTATAGTAACGAAAGCACTTAGCAAAAAAAGGCAACAATTTTAATGAAACTTGAAAATCATTTCACCTAATACTTCTTCTTTATACTAGTTTGTTTGTGTTGTTTCACAACATGCTTTGTTTATTTCATTTTTCAGCTTAAAGTGTTCCATGCAAAACTTGCGGAAATCAAAATATTTTCCAGTTACACCGGTTGTTTGTGTTATCAATAATAAAGCATGAAGAAATTGCTTTTGGTTGTTGTAGTTCATTGCACTAGTAGCCTTCACATTTTCATGCAGTTTATGGTTGCCACTCCACATTTTCATTTCTGGAATCAAAAGATATAATCCTTAACCCAACCCTAACCATTACTCCTAAATCCAAACAGTAATTCCAAGAATTTTTGGTTGCTTGTAGAGCAAGGTTTACCTCCGTTTTTTTGATCTGAAGATCAATAGCTTCGTATGCATAATGAACTATGGGTGAAAGCTTACATAGAAGTTCACAGATTGATATTTTGTGGTCTGTTTGGTGAAAGAAATTGCCATTTGCGAGATTTGGTACAGAATTTGGTAAAATTTCCGTACTCACCCATACTTAACAATGTATACAGTATTGGCCGACAAATATCACATTTTCATGCAGTTTATGGTTGCCACTCCACATTTTCGTTTCTGGATTAAAAGTTATAATCCTTAACCCAGCCCTAACCATTACTCCTAAATCCTAACAGTAATTTTGATAATTTTTGGTTGTTTGTAAAGCGAGGTTTACCTCCGATATTTTGATCTGAAGATTAATAGCTTCGTATGCATAATGAACTATGGGTAAACGTTTACATGCAATTTCACTTCTCTAATGTTGAATTAAGCTAAATAATTACCGAACTTCGAGAACACACAGCTACAAAACTAGTTGAAATTACTGAGGCCTGAACGTTTGCAAATGATAAATAATCCAGGATTGCTAATCAACAGTTAAAGATGCATTGTTGTATTTTTACTTAGTTAGTTTGAGTAGTTATTCTACAATTCTATTCTGTTATGCTTTATCAAGCATGTTATGATTATCCCCTCGTGTAATTTTGGTATAATAGTCTATTATTCTAATTTTATACTTATATACTTGAGTTGTAAAATTTTGTTCATAACCTTGATAGTGGTGTCAGTAGAACACCGAAACGTCGGTAATAAAGTGGTATACATTTCTATATCTAGAGTTAGTTTTTGTACCATAAAACTGTAACCAAAGCAAGCAATAGGAATCATAGGAACATAAAGCTTTTGTAGCTAGACTTTGTATGAGAAAATGTTAACATTTTATTAGGCTATATATAAACTTGGAGTGCCTTCCGGTCGTGTAGGGAAAAAATACAGTAACATTCTGTTAGTTCGAACTGCAAAGGGAAACAAGTGATATTTCTTGTATGTGGGTGTTCGAAACAGCCGAGTTCTAGTAATTGATTTTGTATTTAAGATCAATAAATCCACTTTGGAAATCAATACAGTAAGTTAGGAGTTCGTGTCATCCGATTTCGAATTATAAGGGTCCTATTACAGTTAGAGCATTTTGTATGTAGATCGTGTTTTACATGTTATTTAATTTTAATGTTATTTACAGATAAAGTACTTATTTTACAGACTATGTAAATTTATCTGAGAAACCAATCTTCCTTTTAATATCGAGATGCTCCTTTTTCCAAATTTGGTAAAATCAGTATTTAAAGGTTTTTTTTAAGTAAATCAGACGAGAGGTACAAAGACCTCTACTAGAAATTTGGTATCTAAAGTGGTGAAACACTTGCACAGCAACTAAAGCAACACATGCACTACACCACCGCCTGGTTAGCCTTGTTGGTAAGGCGCCAGTCTTTCGTGCGGGAGGTCTGGGTTCGTTTCCTGGTGCCGGACCTTCACTCAGG
Source organism: Hydrozoanthus sils (assembly GCA_027575215.2). Taxonomy (NCBI): domain Eukaryota; kingdom Metazoa; phylum Cnidaria; class Anthozoa; order Zoantharia; family Hydrozoanthidae; genus Hydrozoanthus; species Hydrozoanthus sils. Next base: position 13,933 of record JAOBRD020732752.1, read on the forward strand.
GTCTTAAAATAACTGAAGAGAAGATGCTGCCTTTGCTCTAACATCTTCAAACGGTTAGACCTTCGCGTCTTCGTCACCTCGGTTTGCATTAGCCTGTGCAAACACAGTAGCTGTGTTTCATTTCTTTTATAAAGTAATAATTATAAGGAACAATAAAAAACCAAACAGATTTGTTTTGACGAGTTGGCCGAAAGAGTAATTTTACGAATAGATAAATTCTCCATACGTAGTAACAGCCAATCAGATTCGGTGTTATTTTGACAGATTTCTAACTGAACGGAC
>JAOBRD020732859.1:0-10948 GCA_027575215.2 Hydrozoanthus sils
TGTTTCAAGACCCAACTACTCCTTCAACGTACATTGAAGGAATTGTTTCAAGACCCAACTACTCCTTCAACGTACATAATAGAGACCTTTACATTCGACAACGAGTACGAGTACGAGTTTTCCCATTCGTCATACTGCTCATGGCAGAAATTGCAAAAAAATCATGAAATCTCGCCATCGTCTTGTTTACAACGAGATTTGCAAATTAGAAAAAAACTCCGCCCGTCAACTACGAGATTTTGGCAACACATCGAGATTGCGTGATTTCTTCGCATTATCCGATTCCATTTGTGACTCAGAATTTTTTCTGAGCTTCAACTTGTGGAGCACTTTGTTTCTAAAAAGTTCGTTGTTTTAAATCACCGCCGTCGGAGGTTTTAAGGTGCCAGGACAAGCGAAACTTTTTAGTTGATGGCAAATCTTTAAGTAAGTTTTCCTCACCAACTGTATTGACTTCAGCAAGTACGATGCTGATCAAGAACTCTTTTGCTATCCCACAAGCCTGGAGAATCCGGAGCAACACTTGTGCAATGTCATCCTACATAGCAGGAAGAGGGAATTCAGTAGCTTAGAACTTTCAAATAACTATCTTTCTACAAGGCACAAGGTCCAATCAGACCGCAAGAAACACATACCGGACGCATGGATGAGTGGACAGACGGACGGATGGATGGATTGATTGATGGGTGGATGGACAAACGGATGGATTGATTTGATTGACTGATGAATAAATGGATGGATGGGCGGATGGACGAACGGATTAATGGTTTGATTATTTAATGGATGGATGGATGTTAGATGAACTAACAAACGGATGGATGAACCCATGTATGAATTCCTTTCTAGTAATAAACCCATGCATGGAACGGCGAGCGAGTGAGTGAGTGAATGTATATAAATGAGTATGAACAGGCTAAAATGCAGTAAAAATACTCACTTTTGACTTTACACTGACAATTGGCTCCAGAGTCTCGCAGACCGTCATGTAGTTCGTCTTCAGAAACTGTAACGCAATTTAAGGTTCAGTAAACATTAACTCATTTCCTCTACAAAACTTGAGACTCCTCTGATCTTCGATACAATGCCTTTTACTGAAAGAAGCGATGTTTTTCTAATCATTCGATATAATAACAAAACATTTCTGGTAATACTTTTCTTTCTAGTAATGAACAAAGTAAGTTGGTCGGACCAATTCAAATTACCCAACAAAATTTCTCGGTTCTGATTGGTTGAGAACAATGCTGTTTTTCGTAAACACAGTGCAAAAAGAGTTAATTCAGTGCAATTTACTCTACGACTACGACTATGACTTTGACTACAACTTCGACTACAATGCGACTACGACTTCAATCACGACTACGACTTCAATCACGACTACGATTATGACTTGGAGTACGATAACGACTACACTTACTACGACTGCAACAACTACTACGACTATTACGATTACGACTTCGATTACGATGATTTGGTATACGATTACGACTGCGACTACTACGACGACTACGATTACTACGACTACTACGATTACTAAGACGACTATGATAACTACAACTGCTACGACTACTACGATTAAGATTACGAAAACGACTATGATTACAACTACTACGAATACAAAGACTACGACGACTACCGTGAATACGATTACAAATACGATTACGATTACGACTTCGACTACGCTTGCAATGACGACTATGATTAAGACTTCAATTTGGGCCACAATTATTCTTGTTAATACTTCGATGCTGGTTCCTCGTGCGAATTATTTCCAAATAAATTGAACTCCAAGTCGTTTGATTACCTATACAAATGAAAAACTGTATTCTGAAAAAGTTCTTGCTTACCTCTAGCAACTCCATATAGTACTTCAGAGGTAATATAGACACTTTCTGGTGAAAAAAGGAAGGTCCCTAGTTATACCCTCGGTGGCGACTTCCTTCTGACCAGTGTAGCTGTATCTTTGACTAACCATAAAACGGACCACTAATAAAGGGGGGGGGGGGGTAGTAAAGGGCGCACCGTCGCCTTCCATTGATAACAGCACTCTTTGAGAACTGAAGGAACTACTGTCGTCAATAGTTTTTTTAAAAACTATATACCTACTGTCGTTAAATATCGGTACCTCCACCTTTATCACGAGCGATTTAAAAACTAGACATAGTCAGTTTGGCAATTTCTGCTACCCCTCCATACGACTACAGACGTACAGTAGAACACATCAATCGCCCAATAACAAAGCTGGAGAATGGAGAACAGAACTTTCCATCATACCTGGTATTTGAATTTTAGCCTCATGCTACACCCTTCACTCCCAGAACCCTTAGCACCAACCAACGTGACTGGGTACCATTTCTCGACCTCCTGGCCGCTCTCCAGGCTGCTCACCAAAACTTCAGCCGACCCTGATTAGGTTAGATTTCTTGTTAGTACAAGTAAGTTCTACTTGAAAACAAACCGCTTAGAGGCAAGCACAGACAATTTTAAAATCCTGAAAGTAACGACATTATTCAATTTCAAAGACGCCGAGGTTTGGATGTAATGTTCATGCGATTGAAACCTTTTCAGTTCACGAACAAATATTCAGTGAAAATTGTCCGTATTATTTCCAGCTGCAGAATTTGGACAGACTCGTCCGAGGGTGTGGAAGGGGGGAGGGGTACTCCAGTACCAAAACCTCGCGGGGACACAAAAAGTATTACGTATAGAATCCGTTTGACTATTCGACAAGGAGGGACCTCGATTGGTGCTTGGGGAGCACTTGAGGACATTCAATTTTTTCATGTGAGACCAAGTATTTCTTTAAAAAATTGAGCATTCGAGCACACTATAAAGTACAATGCGAGAACGCGTCAAAAATTTACGCGAGCATTCGTGCATTGCCTTAAAATTGCGAGAATTTTGGGGGACCATTCGGGGACCTACTAGGCTTAAGTTACTTCATGTACAGCTTTTCGTGCACTAGGTATTCAAATTTGTTCTGAGACTTTCTCAAAGTCAATAAGAGCCATTTCAACGTTTTGAAAAATAACCCTTTTTCGAATAATAGTAATAACAACAAGAAAGTATTAGATTTAATAATGATAAAACTCACCAATCAATTTCCTTTTCTCTTTCTTGCTTTTCGCTTCCTCTTCGTAAATTTGGAAACTAATCGTCGTCACGTCGACCAGATCCCTGTTCAAGAAAAAATATACAATCATAGGAATGAAATATACTTTATATAAAAACGGACAAGTAACCACGGTTATACATATTCTAAAACTTTAAAAACGTTCTCTTGTAAATAGTATGAAAACTTAGGCTCCGTCCACACGAATCCGGATATTTTTGAAACTGCAAATAATTTAATACGAGTAGGCCTTCCGTGCACACGAAACCAGTCAATCCGCTCACCGAAAACGCCTCATTTTGAAACCGCTCTCCAGAGTGGATTTTCTATAATCCGTCTATAATCGCGGATTCGTGTGGACGCAAATTTTCGTCACAGGGATAAAGATTCTATGGACGGGGTCTTAGAGAGCTTTCAGATATCAGACTTTGTTTAACAAACATTAATGAAAACTAAAAGCGAAATTACTACAATTATGAATACACAACAATGAGTGAAAAGCAACTTCGAATATGAAATAAAATAATCTGAAGCAGCTAAAAACCAGTAAAATGCTAATCAAATATAAGAGAAGCGTTTCTTGTTGTTGCTGTTTCCCGGGACTCCAAAGTCTTAAACAATGAGCTTGCCCGCAGGCGGCTTCCGGTTGCACAGACAATAATGCATTTTGCGGTACTGGCTTAAAACTACTGAGCAATGAGCGATTATTTCCTGATTGTATACTGCTGTGTAAAGAGCAAGCCAACTTACTCAAATGCAAAATTCTCGCCCCAGAATACAATATCCGTCTTTGATTTTGAAGACGTTCGTGCATACAGTACTTTGTCAAACAATAGTTCACAGAAATACCTGAAAAGCAATAAGAACATTTCTTATGATTGTTTTTGAAAAGCAAGAATACTTTGTACCAGTCCATGCCATGGAGCGAGCTGTTTCAGACAACTCGCTCACATTCTAATGATTGGGAGATAGAAAAATGTTGCTTAACCTAAATAAATCTAAGTCCTTTCTCGAGAGGCCCAAATAGGCCGGTGCCTTTCTCCGATTTCTGTAACGCTAAGTGGATGAGTCTTTGACTCCCCCTGGACAGGACACTAACCTATCGCAGGTTAGCTCCCAGCGGAACTGATACATATAGTTGAGTCGACTGGAACAAATCGGGTAAAGTGTCTTGTTCAAGGACACAAAAAGCGACTTGATCGGGGATCGAACTCGCGACCCTAGAATTACGAGTCGAACACGTTAACTAACCACTCGGTCACTGCCTAACCTACCAAAGAGTTGTTATTAAGAGCGAACAGTAAAGAAAGGAAACACCACCGTCCAGATTGGATGACAGAGCGATAAATATATCAACGTTTTTCCCTAATAAATTGCCATGTGATATATGATAAGATAAGACTGACCTTACTGAAGTCTAAAACTATGCTAAATAAAACAGAGCACGAATTTACCGAGTTGACACGTAAAACGAGCAAAGCTTTGGCTCTTGGAATAACAGATAACGATCAAGTTAATGTTATATACTGCTACTGTTTAGCAAGCGGTTTACAGTCAGTCACCACGACCATCCCCTCCCTACCCTACCCTTAGCCGGTATCCTTGCTCGGTAAACTAAACACGTACTTCTTTTTGGGTTTGTTCGGGAGTCCTTTTGCTTCAAGGATCCAGACGGAAAGGCCAATATCCGTTCGGTACTGGTGATCTCTTGTTGGCTGGATTGACTTCTTAATACTAAGAAAACGTCAAAAAGGCGTTAAAAACAAAAAGAAAAAAAAACGAATAAAAAATTTGAACAAGAAAAAAGAACAAAATGACTGAAAAATATAGAAAAAACAAACAAAAAGAAACTAAAAAAAGGATAAGAACAAACAAAAATTAAAAACAAAAAAGAAAAAGTAAAAGAATAAAAATCAGGTAGTAATAGTAATAATAACTGTGACAATAACCTTAACGTTGACAACCACCATTAATAATAATAATAATAATGAATTGCATATGAAGAAAAAGAAGAGGAAAAACAACAAGAAGTAGTTCACGAAGAGGCAAGAGGAGAAAGCAGCAGTTGATGGTGTGTTGGTCTTTGTTCAAGCTCTAAAATATAAGTTTATGTAGTAATATCTCCAAAATCAAATACTAGACTTAACAGATTAAACAGTAGTGTCACACAAACTTCCTCAGGTCGAATGTGATCTGTCACACAAACTTCCTCAGGTCGAATGTGATCTGTCACGTATTCCACGTGATAGATCACAATATTACTACATTTACATCAACTAGATGGCTAATCTTCATAACATATTAAAATATAAGTTAATCCCATCAGATACATATCGTCTGACAAAATAGAGACTTCAAAATAATCCAAGGTCTTAAAAAATACGATCACGATATGAAATGAAACTTGATTACTATTACTACTAACTAAAGAATGAAGAGCATCCACCTGGTACGTTTGTTTGGTCTCTAAAATTGCATGATTTATGTTCCACATACTTTTACAAAAAAAGGTAAAGTGGACATGCTCAAAACCGGCGCTTTACAATGATCTGTTTTAACCCAGGGGACCGGAAGCATAAATAGGTGCAGGCGCTTCTGGCAAGCTCTTCAAAGCGGTACATGTATGCTGTTTTAGTGGGAAAGAAGGTCGGCCAAGTATTCAACCTTCGACCAGGCCGGGGATCGAACCGGGGACCTCAGGATTGGGAGGCAGAGATCTTACCACTGCGCCAACCCTATGCAAAAATAAAGATCCAAGCTCTTCTGAAGCATCATCGGACAATGATTCACCACTCCCTTAAACTGTACCATAAAATGAACAAGTGATAAGGAGTAGTGGTGATGGGGGGTGGGGGTTGGGGCTTACCTGATGATCCACTTGTTGCGATCTTCTGTCGAGCGACAGGAGAAGAACTTGGTCTCGTGTGCTGTCATAACTTGGAAGCAGTATTGCTTGGACAATATACTGGGGTGGATTGGTCGGACAGTCACTTTGCCGCAGATGGACAGATCCACGCTCTCCTGAAACATTATTCCACAGTGGTTGGAATCTCTCAAATCTAATAGTGCACGTTTAGTATTACCGTCCTGTAGCGAGAAAGTAATAATGATCAACTGCCCCAAAGAGGAAGGTACTACTTGTATCGTCCCTGAGACCGTAACAGCTTGAGTCCTAGGTCAGAACACTATGTACCGGTCAACGAAAACACAAAAACTTCAAGATTTCGGTCACAAAAATTGCTAAAATATTTGTTGCGAGCAATCTGCAGCCCCAAGAACTGTCGCAAGTTTGTTTTGTTCTCTAGTGTTCCCTGTGAGGTTAAAAGTGCATTGTTTAAAAAGAAATTTATTTGAACCTTTTACATCATTCTTTGCTGGCTGGCATTTGCAAGAGCTGTCATTTAAAAAGTTCTTATATACCGGAAACTTTCAGTCCGTGTTTCACAACCTATTTAACAACCTTGCACATCAAATGAGTTCCCATAACTCAGTGGTAAAGCGTCCGCCAGTAGCATACGGCAGTTTAATAAAGACAGTTTATAGTTCAACTGTTCCTGTGAGGCCATTTGTCCTTGCTAAGTTATCAAAGTTAAACAGCTGGACGTGTGTATGAAACAAGCCATGCAGAAAGTTAACAGAACAGAGAAAGTGCATCACAGACTAGTTAGAATGATGGTTTGAGTAAAAAGACAAAAATGTGATAGTGATGATAATAACAACAACAATAATAAAAACAATAATAAAAATAATAGTAACAATAAAAACAACAATAACTACAATAAAGAGAAACGCTGACAGTCTTGTGTCTGTAGTGTCTCGCTCTTAAGCTTTTAGGTCGCTTTCAAAGAAATACACATGAGATGTTCCGTCGTATGAAAACCTACAAACGCAATATCTTCAAGCAGTTTAATCTTTCTTTGTTAGCAAGAGATATAAGATCAAATACAGCTATGAACGCCGGTTTTGAAGGAAAGAAATTGACACAGCTTTAGGAGTCAAAACTAAAATGTTGTATAAAGGAATAAAATACATGATTTCAAGTTAAATGCAACAAAGTTGTTGATTCTAACTTGATTAAGTTGCTAACCAATACGACCCTGGAAACAGCTTCCGTAGGTACGGATAGCCGGATCCTCGAATGTCATATGTCGGTTGCCTTTGATGTTGACCAACTCGACAGGTAACAACAAAGAATGAATTCATTGATGTCAAAGAAACAGTGGTTCGGATAATTGCAATAACAACATCAAAAAGGTTTCATTAAGGAAGTCAAGTTAAATATAAAGTTAAAAGATGGCCATTTTGTCGTTCTGAAACCATAAAAGGCCGTCCTGATTAACAAGAGTCAATACTAACGCACCCTCGCTAAATTTGCGTGTAGAAGCGACTAAAAGCAAAGAGAAGAAAACTTAGTTTTCGAGAAACTCGGGTTCTTAAAAAGCCATGTGGTTTTGATCGTCTTCCAAACAAAAGTAATGCAAGAGAAGTCTTTAAAGACTATACCCTACTACCATGAACCAGTCAATCTAGTTTACATACCATAGTGGTTTCCTTCTCTTTCTCCGCAAGAAGTGACTCGTGAGACCGCGAAGTAGCGAGCCGGCCATGCTCAGAGAAATCACTGCTGTAATGCAACAACGAAACAGAACTATTAGATCTAGATCTTAATTTATACTCCGCTGACCGACTCCTTGTAAGGTTTTTGCTAACACCGAAAAACATGGTTGACTCCGGCCGTCAACAGCTAGATATCTGTATTCACAGATCTGACAGAAGAGAGAACTGGCTGTCAACTGATTGCTTGAAGCGAGAGTAATATTGGATTTGTATTTAAAATAGAAATAACGCAGGAGTAGCCTTATATGTTAATTCAGAGGGTCATGAGTCTTTGTTCGTTGATCTTTTGTACAATATCGGCCGTTAAAACTGGCGAATGCAGATTTCCGATCAAGGCTTACTTAAAACAAATACTATATGCGCGTGTTGAGGTCGGTATGTACTTTCATTATTAATGACAGGATTTGTACAAGTTTTTTCACTGACAATGTTTATAAGTAAAATATCACCAAAGGCCATAATCTTAGTTCTCGCTACGTATAATGTACAATTAAATTAAGAAGGTTACCAAAAGAAAGTCCTTTTGAGGTACAAGTTACAGAGAAAATACGGGTTAAGACCAAAGAGGTTTCACTGTATACGCGCGCACATAATATTGCTTAATACTTTTCTCATATTAAAAAAAGCATGTTTTAACAGAAAGAATGGAAGCTCTCAAAACAGTTATACTTGTTTGAAAAGCAAGCGTAAAAGCAGTTAAGCATTTAAACAAAAACCATAACTTCTTGCAGATGAGTGGCTCACAGTTTACAAACTTGCTTATCAAATTTTCCACTAAAAATGTTCAAAACATCGTAAAAAACTAAGTAAGGTTATTCGAAGATTACAAATAAATGTCATTAGCTAATATAATTTTGCACATACCGCGGCATAGCGTTCAAACTCTCTTTCACTATCAATTGTTTATCTTTACGACGCGATAGTAAACTGCTCTCTTAACTAGTAGTGGCCGCGCTCTTTAGTTATTTGGCAACTGCTACCAAAGCCACGTGTTATATCTAAAACACTTTCGCTGTCTTTTTCTGATATCTCTGTCCTTTCAGTTTGTTCCACAGCCTAGCCCTCGCTGTACGGAAGCATTCTTTAAATATCTACTTTGCTGCAAAACTATCATCCCGTGCAAGGATTAAGATCTGCAAAACCTTTCACATCAAATCATAAATTATTTTCCAGCCATAGTTTACTTTAAAACTCTTTGCCTGACAGTTTCTCCAATCAAATGACTGAATATAATTAGGATTTTATTAGGGGTGTTATTTAAAACGTTCTCATTAACATAGTTAATAAAGGAGAAGGATACAAAAAGTAAACATTCGCTCATTACGTACGAGACCAATTGTCAATTACAAAAACGTACACAGGCATAGCAGCTGATTTTTAAAAAAACTCGCTGAACTGCGGGCAAACCATTGTACACAGAGTTGGATTTACTCACATCAGAAGATTGGCGTGCAAAAAACTGCTGGCTTGTATGAAAGCCGGGTGATCCAAGCCACCTTCAAAAGCCGTTTATCTTGGGAAACGTTTTTCAGAGAATCTCACCACTCTACAAACTAAAATGTACTTTGTCTTGCCCAAATGTAGATGAACGACATAGTAATACTCAGTCTTAAGAATAATCAACCGTTCAACAGCATCAAACAGACCCAGTCTCCTTATACAAAACTGTAACAAAATGGAGACCTAAACTAGAATAAATACGCCTAATGGTATTACTTTAGGCTTCCTCGCAACCATATTATTTACATCTGTAATCATTAAATGGCAAAAATTGTACGTTTTGATCAACGTGATGGTCATCAGAATGGTCAAACTCCAACATGCTGTAATGAACCAAAGTCAAGCGTAAGAGAAACCGAGAAAGAAAAAACCCAAGCTGCCCCGAGCGGGAATCGAACTCACAACACCTCGATCACATGGCAGGTGCTCTAATACTGAGCTACCGAGGCAACTAGATCAGTAGAGTGGGAACGAACCAACCCATGGGGCAGCTTGGATTTTTTCTTTCGCGGTCTTTCTTACCGACTTGCCTTAATCACAACATGTAAGTGTTTGTATTAATATCACTTAGTCAAAAACTACAGCCTATATATCTGTTCGCTGTATCCATTAAAGCCTGCTCGAGGAAACAGCTTAGTTCTTTCTCGACCCTTGACCGGCGTTTAACTCCAGAGTCTGTATCCCACCCCCCTCCCCGCCAACAAGGTAACAAGTCCAGTAAAATATCTTGCCCCAGTACACAGCATAGTGGGTCTGGTTAGCGTTCAAATTCGTGGCGCTATAGAGAACAATAGGCACTCGCGACAATCGCTCGGCTACTACATTATCGACGTTAACGGGTTTAGTTCGTTTACAAAAGCAATCGTTTGTTGGCAAAATACCTAAGATGACCGACAGCCACCGGCCGGCGGATCCGGTCCCGTTGGTCCGGCCATGAATGGACGAATTTTTGAGCTTGGTTGCAATTTTTTATATTCAAACAACAAACTCTGCACTTTTTTACATCAAAAGTGTTTACATCAAAAGGCTGCGTCTTCCAACAGGCAAATAGCGACAAATTGCGACTGCTAACCACATGAAATTTCCACCGTATATGTTGGTTCTCTTTCTCGGTTAAATCTCTCTTAAAATGGGCCAAATGTGAATTTTCGAAAAGCTACATTTTCAGCTGCTCCCGCCGGGCCTGAGCCATCATGGAATGCCGCACCAGACAGCGGGCTCTAGTACGAAAACTTCGATTCATTGCTTTATTTTGCTTTTCATGATACGAAGGCCTTTAGATCCGAGGATGAGGAGACTTTATAGTTTTCAGGGTTTTTTTTAAAGTTTGGTCCGTACCTCTTGACAAAGACGTTGTTTATTAGAGAATGCGCGCGCTTCAAACCTTGTGCTCAAGTTCCGTTTTATCAAAATGACAAAGCGATCTGCTCTCAATGCATAATATTATAGTAAAGCCAGTGCTATATCAAGTGGAATACATAATAAATATTTACTCGACGTCACCAAGTCTTTAATATTGCTGTAATGTAAACGGTTACAATTTAAAGGTGTTTCTTCTCTTCCTATAGGGCAGAACATTGGCCTTCAGTTTTACACTAGCGAAAGTAGATTGAGCAAGGCAAACGATCCACAACTCTACAACAATACTAGCGAAAGTAGATTGAGCAAGGCAAACGATCCACAACTCTACAACAATACTAGCGAAAGTAGATTGAGCAAGGC
>JAOBRD020732964.1:1937-14212 GCA_027575215.2 Hydrozoanthus sils
ACATTACGCAAAAGGGCACTGTATGTAGATATTACTTCATAGAATACGCGCGCGTTTTTGCAAGAAAGCTGTACAAAGCACTTTCCGTTTTCTGTTTTTATCTTTTGCATTTCTAGATTCCCTTTTCAGTTATGCAAGATAGAGTTTTTAGTCATGTTAATAGTTTTTTCAATTGCATTTATAGAACATTGAAAACGGTTTAGCTTTAATTTTCGGGCTAAATTGACAAAACTTAAAAGTCTTTAACAAAACGTTTGTCATTCGAACAATGACCTTAGAAATGCTTTGGATTGAAATATTTACTATTGGTCAGCCAAACTTAATTTGTGGTGTAGTATACCGACACCCAAACAATAATGCATGTAGATAATTTTGCAAACAGATTCAACTCTAAAAAACCTTCAGCATTAAAACAAACTTTGCCTTTTTATGGGCGACTTTAATATCGACCTATTGTAAATGAAGACGCATTCAGAGTCCGAAAACTTCATAAACTTAGGAACTAAGCATTCAATAGATGAATCACGTTCAACGCAGGCCCGTTCAGCTCGCGGAGCCCAATAAGCTTGTTTTGCTCTGTGTTATATTACCTTCTACCTCCTAATAAAGAACGTTACCAAGTGTTCCTAGTCATAATGAAAAACAACAATGGTTAGTTTTACTCAAATTGCTACCACTGTGTTTATTTTATTTCTTTCGAGTTGTACCGTGGGCACTACTTTTTAAAACTATTTTGTTACAAAATCTAAGCCAGTCAGTTCTCAAATTCTGAAGACTAACATGTTTTTTTAGTTGTCACAACGTCCTACAAACAAAAATGGTTCTAAAGCTCTAACTTGATCATGTACCTTTCACTTAAACAAGTCAATGACACTATTAAGCACAGCAGTGTAGTTTGATGTGCACAAAAAGCGACGCAAGCAAACACGAATCACATTTTCCAACGGGAATTGAAAAGTCAACTTTAGTAACTTTTTGTTGTTCGCTTAATCAACTAGCAAAAAACGGTGTTTTGATTATTGTTATTCCCGTCTCTGTTCAAATAAAATGATGCCCCTGCTCATCCCTCAACTCAAATACTAACATTAATTCTAAGATTAACATCTTCAAGCTTGGCTTCGCTTGTTCTTTGGATGGCTGCATCAATGCATGATAACAAAGAACATGATTGTAATGATGATGATGAAGATAATAATAATAATAATAATAATAATAATAGTAATAATAATAATGATAATAATATTAATGATAATAATAATAACATCAAAAGTAATACTAATAGAAAAAAAGTAGAAACAACAACAATAATACAAATGAGAGTTCTGGGACAAGGGGATTGGGGCACAACACTTACCCACAGTGATGACGTCACCAATACGCCCAGCCACCCACCCCCTCCTAGCAAAGGCGCCAGCAATTCTGTCGGGAGTTCTTAGGAAAAAACCCGTCTGCTAGTGATGACGACTTATTGACGACTGCTTTCCACTCGTCTCCCCTGTCCCAGAATTCCCGGCTGCATTGGTGACGTCATGATCATTGCTAGGGGGTAGGGCTGTCCCCCCTCCCCCACCCCCCCGACCCAGAACTCTCATTCAATAGAATTGACATTGATAATAAACATGAAAATGAAAACTATAAAGACATTTTAAAATCAACGAAAACGACAATGGTATAAAAGGACGAAAGACAAAGACACTGAATAAATAGTTTGGTTCTCAATACAGTACATAAAAAATAAGTGTTTTATAACGAGAGAGATTTTTCAAAGATGTCATCTTTTCTTAGAATAGGAGTTGTCCTCAGGCGAAGAACACAAATCAGTTACTAAGTAAGGAAAGATTTAGATGAAATTTCTCTATCTACAACATTACAACAAGGTAAGTAATTCAGTTTTGTTTGTATTCAAAAACTTCACACACAGTTCTTTCTTACCAGTCAGTCTTTCAATTTCACCTTCTTCGTTATAAGGGGCAGCAGACTGGCTTTCGTTTTCAACGTCGTTCTTTAACTTTGTCGTTGCTTTGTTGTTCTCTGTTGTTCTTTCAGCGTGTCTTAGTTGACAATGAGATTGTTCTTCATATCGTTTTTGCTACCGTTGTTCTCCTGGCGGATTTCGTGGTATTGCGATTCTTCAAGGACATTCAGCAGGAGAGGAAGGCTTGTACTTGGGGAAGCCTTTCCAACCTTTTGGTGTCTGCCAGTACCATTGTTGTTGTGAATCATTACCTTGCACTTTTTGCTGTTGACTTGACTGCCATCGCTTTACTTTTGAAGCTCGCCCTTGTCAAACTAGCGAAAAGAACATATGCAAATGTTATAATCGGGGCTCCCTGTAAATATCCTAATATAAAAGTGTTCCAATAGAATTGGATTGAGGAGGAGAGATGGCAAAAGACAGCCTATTTTACTATAATATATATGCATATTATTTGTAAACTTACCCTTTTTCATGGCCTCCGCCTCCCTGCGCGCGCATGCTGAAGACCAAGGGACCGCTCGGGCTGACACAAACTAGGCATTTACACAAAGTGCTCGGCAACTTTTTGGCAACTTTTGCCCCTTCGAGCAATATTTTGGCAACTTTTGGTTTCGAGCAACTTTCAAGCAACTTCGTACAATTAGAGAAACTTTATACCTTTTTAAGGAAAAAATCCTTTTTCCCATGATTTTTGTAGAAATATGTTTTTATGCGCTCTCCTACGCTGGTCTGACTAATATAACTGCATTCTAAAGTTTGTTGCTGCGAGCGCTGCCTTTGGCCGAGCTGCGTTTCTGGGAGATTGAGAACATCAGAACATGCGTTTGGCGTATAATGGTCTCTTACCGGCAGTAAGAGACCGCTTTATTTTGTGTAACTAGTGTGTTTTCAGCATAATCAAAATTGACAGCGCTAAATACAGTTATCTTCCAGCAATGTGGGAGTCAAAAATCTGCCACAGACGTGAGCGACACCGGAGTGAACGAGTCAGACCCCATCCGAGGACCAGACAGCGCTTGCAAAAGAAAACAAAATGAAAATCGAAATAACTTTGCAAGCTGAATCATGCCATCCGGTCAATACGAGGCGCCAGCGATACCTTTAGTCCATGCTAATGTTCGTGTGCTTATTATGCCCTTACAATCTCATACCATCGACTGACACGAACTGCCAGGCCCCTGAACAGGATAGTTCTACACTACTAACAATGCTGCCATAAAGACCATACAAAATTGAAGCTTAGCTGTCCTGCTCTGTGCAAGAATTATCTACTCCACAATTCTGTCTCGTTAAGATTAACGGTTGAATCAGTCGTAACAACCCTTACTACACCTCGTGGGTTCTGGCCCCTGAACAGACCGCGAAGTGCAGAGGAAGTCGACCAGCTTGATGAAAAGAGGAGGTCAAAGGAAGTCGTCTTGGCCCATTAGGGAGCCCAAGCAACGAGGAGGGCAACATCGACGAGGACGAGGACAGCTTACAACAAATACGTTTCTTGCTTTGCCTTTGCGACCATATCTGGTTCATTTGCCCTCTCTTTTGTTTTAGTGACGCTTTGTGAACAGAAAAAGACGAAAGCTCCCTGCATACTGAAGACAAACGAAGATTGAGAAAATTTTCTGTTTATCGCTCCCGTAGTCCTAAGAACTCCAATCACTGTTGTAATTTTCAAGACGACGGCGTGCAGGTGGCCAGCACGGTGCATTCCGACGTGCAGCTATTGTACATTCGTCCTCGTTGCTTAAACTCTCTATTGTATAACTAATACACACCGCCGCACTGGCCCCTGTCCAGATGCCCCAATTGTAGTGGTTATCGACTATAGGCGCCCTAAGAGATATAGATGCCCTCGGCCTTGCCTACCTTGGGTAAACGCAAGGTTACACTGCCCGGCCCCTGTACGGGACAGTGTTATACAAGCATCCCCCCATGTTTCACTTCAGCATTGTATTTCGCCTTTACATTAAGTCAAACTTTTTAAGAATTGCGGTATGCTAAGTCGACTATATTATGGAAACAAAACTCGACAGTCTTTCATCAATTTTTGGTGTTGTTGTTGTCGAGTTAACACTAACAAAGGAAATGTTATAATTACTTATACACGGAATAACAGCCTATTCACATTTCCCATCCAGGCACTTAAGTAAAGATGATGTCAAGCCCTATAGATTGATATGTCTAAGATAATGCTCTCCCAGAGCCTTCATAGCTCAGCGGGTAGAAAAATTGGTGTTTTTCACAAACGTCACGAGCTATCCTTCTGGAGTCGTAATACAGTATTTGTGTGGAAGTTTGAAACAAACAAAAAGACTGTTATATTCTTCACTTTACATCATCCTGCCCTTGCGAGAAATCAATTGAGCTTGTAACTTTGATCCGACTGGTTTCTCTTGTATGGGTGAACCATCGCAATCCAGGTAATATTGAGTCGTCTGGTCTGGAATGGTGAAATACATACCAGTGCGGAATCAAGACCTTCTCAACGTTCTGCGGTTCCCATACAGCAATGTACTTAAAAGAGAAGGAATTCTGGTGAGCATTCAGGAACCACGTCGCATAATTGTAATAACAGGACAAACGACACTGAACATCGTCGTAAAAAATAATAAGAATAATAAAAACGATACAAATACTAATAGCCGTTTTATTATCATTTAAGGATAGTAACAGTCTTAATATTAACTATTAGCAAGAACCGTGAAACTATAAAATGGTGATCTAGTGCCAGCCTCACTCGTCTAACGTATCCAAATTCTGCAAAAAATTTTTTTTTCTGCGGCTGCACTTCAAGAATTGTTACATTATCCTAAGGTCCCTACAATTCGCAGACTTTCAGCATGAAAATGAATATATTGGAAACTTGGTCAAAGCGTAATTTTCATTCTAAATTTAGACATATAAATGGGCAGTTTAATGAACGTTGTTGAAGAAGTTTTATAAACACTATCGTGAAATAGGCTGTTGTGACAAAGTTACAATTCTCTCTGGTTCAGTCAGATTACTCTCCTCCCGTTTAGTTGAATGGAATTGAATTTTGTTTTATTCTAAACATTGCAAACTTCATTCCCATCCTTCTTGAGAAATCAGTTGATATTACGAGTACTAGAATAAGAGATTTTATTAACCTCCTAACTCTCAGTAATCTGTGTCTCGATCGTGTTGTGACATCAACTTGCTTTTTATGCTTCTGTCTAGTTATACAAACTTTCGGCAGTGAAATTTTTCCTCATCAAAATGTTTGCTCACCCGAATATTGGAATTGATAGCGGGGAATTAAAAATTAAATTTGTAGCCTATGGCGTCTTCCGTCGCTAGTTTCACTCTAAATGGAACAGTTGTTTTACAGAAAGGAAAACTTAATTGTGTAATGGCAAACAACTTTAATTTTAAAATAAAAGCAATGAAGATAGGGCACTGGTATAAGCTTGCCATCATATGAAACCATTTCTGACCAAAGGTGCTTATTGACACGAAGCTAGCTAGGCGATTTCGCGTATAAGAGTTTAATTTCAAAGAATATTGGGAAGGCAGCGTTTGGCTAAATTTCAAACGCTACAATGAAAGACCTCCCTCGTGTAAAGGAAACTAATAGGGTTGTTGCTGTAAAAAAAGAACGGTCAGAAGAATCGTCAAGCACCAGATATTTTACAGTATTGTGCTTCATTTGTTAGCCCAGAATAGGGCCCGCCTAATTAGATAATAGAATCGCATAGGTAATAGGAACTTTAAGATTGGTGAATTGCAAATCAGAGAGGTGGGAAGGGGTGCGGGTAAAAAAAAATTGCCTGCGTCAGAAAAATGGAAAAGAGAAAGATGAATACAAAATAATCAATTAAGTAAATAAATAGAAACAGCAAAGCACAAATCATAACAAACATTATAACTGCATGAAACAATGCGCTTCGCTCCAAACAAGCATTGTGGTAATTTGTACTTAATACACGGATGGTGTAGTACAGATTTCGGACAAAAAGCAGAACTAGCCGATTCCTTCCGAATATTAAAGCACTATGAACGTGAATAAATACACAATGAGTTTGCACAAAATTAAACATTTATAGCACCTACAACAAGCATTGCAAGCCTCTTATAAGACATAACAAAACAATTATTGTCATAATGACATTCAATAGTCTTTTTGGGTCCGTTTGGCGATACGCACTGTTGCCCAATTTTCCATGCTGTGACACATATTGTTTGCACAAAATTAGACACTGATGGCGTAATCGACAAGCATTACCGCTTATAAAAACAGCAATGACATTTTATGACATCTCTTCGTTCTGTTGGTTTTTAAGTGGTGTACATAAATATTGTATTAAAATGCCTAAAGGCACGCCACACACCGGAAACTAAGGAGAAGCTGAAACTAGCATATTTTGCCCGCGGGAACGAAAAAATTGAAAGGTGAGGAAGATACGACAAGCACGCCGCTCATAGAAACGATGATCATCAAATAAAATTCTTGACTTGGTGTTGTTGTTTTTTTTAAACGGTGTATGATAAATACCGTTAAAGCCTAAAAGCAGGAAACCCGAAAGGTGTGTAAACAAAGCGGTTTTTGCCTGTGGCAATGAAACGTTATAAGGTCGCGAACGGAATTGATATGCAACGAAAATGAGCGAATAAGTAATCTTTTTGTATGAAATATAGATATATAGTTATATATCCAATATACATCATTCCAAAAAAAATGTATATATATATAATATCTATATATACATTTTTTTGGAATGATGGTTTTTTTATGATAAATACTGAAAAGTCTAAAAGCATGTCCCACACAGGAAAACAGGAAGCGAAGTATAATTAAACTTGTGAGCGGCTTTTGCTTGTGATATTGAAACATTGTAAGGTCACGAAGAAATGAGTAACTGTTTTTTTGTCTAAGTAAACGAAGGTCGGTTTTATACCATGGAATGTGTTGACAAGCGGTTTGGGCCGGCGAAAATGAAAACGTTTTGGAAATTCCCCAAGGATTGATAAGAAAGCAAACAGAGTAGACAGCCCCGGTTTTTGCAAAGTTTAGTGTGGTTGGAAATTTAGCGAAGGGAAATGTGCACAGACCAAAGTGGAAACGAAAAGAGGCGCATACCCCGTTAGGCTCCACTGAACCCCGTTAAACCACGTTGAACACCGTTTTGCCACGTTGAACCCCGTTAGGCCAAGTTGGACCCTGTTAGGCCTCGTTGAAAAACGTTAGGCAACGTTAAATCCCGTCAGGCCGTATTGAATCTTGTAAGGCCATATTAAACGCTGTTAAGCCGCTTTTAACCCCGTTAGACCACGTTGAAGCCCGTTAGACCACGTTGGACCCCGTTAAGCCACGTTTAACCCCGTTCAGCAACGTACGACCCCGTTAGGCCTCGTTAGACCCCAATAGACCACCTTTCTTCTCCGTCTAGCCACGTTGAACCCCAGTAGGCCAAGTTGGACCCTGTTAGGCCTCGTTGAAAAACTTTAGGCAACACTAAATCCCGTCAGGCCCGTAATTCAAACTCGTTTCATATGTGCGATCAGTCAAAAATTTGATATGCGGATGTGCTAGGAGCATATTACAAGACTAGCTAGTAGCCATTCTCAAGTCTCCAGGAAAACGATTACCCACAAAGGTACGCAAGCAGCTACTTACTAATTAATTTTTAGAAAGTCTATACAAGCAATTCAGTGGGCAATGTGAATGTTTTATCAAGAAAATACAAAGATCTTGATCTTTCGTTAACCATCGCACAACTGCAGGTGATCAATTAAAACAACAAGGGTTAGAACGAGGCCTAATCTTGTTAACCATAGCCTGAGTATGGTTCAACTTGGTCTAACTGTGTCCTGGAGGGAACACTCCCTATCAAGGGGTGGGGATTCGAAACGAAACGAAACGGAATGTGGAGGTACCTTTATCGATTATTTTCATGCTCGAGGATCCAGCGTTTCATCTGGTTGCTCAAAATAGTCACCCAGTACCGGGGTAAAACTAATAATAAGTCGAAACAAAATTTGATAAAACAAAAAGTTAAAAATCATGTCGCTACCCTTTAATGGGTGAAATTGTCTACTGCTACGCCTAATTTAGCATCTCTTAAGGATGAAAACGCGTTGCCTAACGGGGTTCAATATAACCCAACGGGGTTTAACGTGGACTAACGCGGTTCAACGTGGTCTAATGGGGTTTAATGGTGCTTAGCGGGGTGGAACGAGGCCTAACGGGGCTCAAAGTGGCTTAACGGGGTTCAACGTAGATTAACGGGGTCAACGTGACCTAATGGGGTTTAACATGGCCAAACGGGGTTCGACGTGGCTTAACGGGGCTCAATGTGGTCTAACGGGGTTCGAAATGACTTAACGGGACTCAACGTGACCTAACGGGATTCAACTTGGCAAACGGGGTTCGACGTGGCTTAACGGGGATTGACGTGACCTAACGGGGTTAAACGTGGCAAACGAGGTTTAATGTAGTTTAACGGGGTTCAGTGTGGTCTAACGGGACTCAATGTGGCCTAACAAGGCTCAACGTAACCTGACGAGTTTCAGTATGACCTAACGGTGGTCAATGTAGCGAAACAGAGTTCAGTGTGCCTTAACGGGGATCAAGGTGGCTAACGGGGTTCAACGTGGCTTAACGGGTTTTAATGTGGCCTAACGGGGGAAAACGAGGGTTTAACGTGGCTAAAAGGGTTTAAAATTGCCTAACGGGGTTCAATGTGGTTGAACGGGACTCAATGTGACGTAACCGGGTAAAACGAGGTTCAACGGCGTTTAACGTTGCTTAACAGGGTTTAACGTTGACTAACGGGGTTTAACGTGGTTTAACGTGGCTAAACGGGGGCTCAGTGTGGCTTAACGGGGGAAAAAGAGGGTTAGCGGAGTTTAACGTGGTTTAACGGGGTTAAACGTGGCCTAACGGTGTTCAACTTGGTTAAACGAGGTTCAATGTGGCCTAACGGGGTAAAACAAGGGCCAACGGGGTTAAGCGTGGCTTAATGGGGTTCGACGTGGCTTAATGGGGTTCAACATGGCCTAACGGCGTTCAATGTGGTTTAACAGGGTTCAATGAGGCCTAACAAGAGTAAATAGGGTTTAACGTGGTTTAATGGGGTTCAACGTAGCTAAACGGGGTTTAATGTGGCCTTACGGGAGAAAACGAGGGTCAACGGGGTTGAACGTGGCTTAATGGGGTTCAACGTGGCTAAACCGGGTTCAATGTTGCCTAATGTGGTAAAACGAGGGTCAATCGGGTTTAACGTGGCTTGATTGGGTTCAATGTGGCCTAACAGAGTAAAACGAGGGTCAACGGGGTTGAACGTGACTTAATGGGGTTCAACGTGGCTAAACGGGGTTTAATGTGACCTAACGGGGGAAAACGAGGGTCAACGGGGTTGAACGTGCCTTAATGGGGTTCAACGTGGCCTAACGGGGTTTAATGTGGCCTAACGGGGGAAAACGAGGGTCAACGGGGTTGAACGTGGCTTAATGGGGTTCAACGTGGCTAAACCGGGTTCAATGTTGCCTAATGTGGTAAAACGAGGGTCAATCGGGTTTAACGTGGCTTGATTGGGTTCAATGTGGCCTAACGGAGTAAAACGAGGGTCAACGGGGTTTAACGTGGCTTAATCGGGTTCAACGTGGCTAAACGGGGTTTAATGTGGCCTAACGGGGTAAAACGAGTGTCAACGGGGTTTAGCGTGGCTTGATGGGATTCGAAGTGGCTTAATAGGGTTCAATGTGGCCTTATGGCGTTCAACGTGGTTTAACAGGGTTCAATGTGGCCTAAAGAGGTAAAACGAGAATAAATGGGGTTTAACGTGGTTAAATGGGGTTCAACGTTGCTAAACGGGGTTTAATGGGGCCTAACAGGGGAAAACGAGGGTCAACGGGGTTAAGCGTGGCTTAATGGGTTTGACGTGGTTTAATGGGGTTCAACGTGGCCTAACGGCGTTCAACATGGTTTAACAGGGTTCAAAGTGGCCTAACGAGGAAAAACGAGAGTAAATGGGGTTTAACGTGGTTTAATGAGGTTCAATGCGGCCTAACGGGGTCAGACGAGAATCAACATTGTTTAACATGGCTTAATGGGGTTCAACGTGGCCTAACGGGGTTTAATGTGGCCTAACGGGGGAAAACGAGGGTCAACGGGGTTTAACATGGCTTAAAGGAGTTTAACATTGCCTAACGGGGTTAAGCGTTGCCTTACGGGGTTTAACGTGGTTTAACGGGGTTCAATGTGGCCTAACGAGGAAAAACGAGGGTCAACGGGGTTGAACGTGGCTTAATGGGGTTCGACGTGGCTAAACCGGGTTCAATGTTGCCTTAATGTGTAAAACGACGGTCAATTGGGTTTAACGTGACTTAATTGGGTTCAATGTGGCCTAACGGTGTAAAACGAGGGTCAACGGGTTTTAACGTGGCTTAATCGGGTTCAACGTGGCTAAACGGGGTTTTATGTGGCCTAACGGGGTAAAACGAGGGTCAACGGGGTAAAACGAGGCTAAAAGGGGTTTAGCGTGTCTTAATGGGTTCAACGTGGCTTAATGGGGTTCAACGCGGCCTAACGGTGTTTAACGTAGTCTAACTTGAAGGGACAGAGGGTTCACTTTGTCTTATGGATGATATCTTGGTCTACTGCAAGTCCATTGAGGAGCACGACAAACATTTTCAAGAGACTATGGAAAAACTCCAAGCAGCTAACCTAACCTTCAATGAAGAAAAATTTAAATTTGCAAAGCCATCAGTCGAGTTCCTGGGTCACATCATCAACTCAGAAGGAGCACAGGCAGACCCCAAGAAAGTTGAAGCGATTCGAGACATGAAAGCTCCGAAAGACATAACCGAGGTACGCAGGTTTCTTGGTATGGTAAACCAGCTGGGAAAGTTTTGCCCACAAATTGCAGAACTCACAAAACCCTAGAGAGATATGTTAAGTGCAAAGAACCAATTGTGTTGGGGAAATGCAAAGCAGCGAACATTTTTGGCAATCAAGGAAAAATTCACATCGATGCCTACACTTGCCCATTATAGTCCCAATGACGAGACTAAACTTTCCACGGATGCATCAGCTTATGGCCTTGGTGCAGTACTCACTCAGAAAAAGACCAATGACCAGTTGTGACCCATTGCTTATGCTTCACGAGCTTTGAGCCCAACTGAACAACGTTACGCTCAAATCGAAAAGGAAGCGCTGGGGATAACATAGACTAGTGAACGCTTTTCAGATTTCCTAATCGGGCTCAATTTTCACATCGAGACAGACCACAAACCCTTCGTACCACTCCTCAGTACAAAAAAATCTGGAAGATCTTCCGGCGAGAATTCGACGCTTCAAAATGTGTATGAGATTCTCCTACTCAATATCACACGTACCTGGAAGGACCTTTACACTGCTGACACATTCTCTCGAGCACCATTAGTAAGGCCTCTAGATCCTTAAGAGAAAAACCTTGGGAGGGATGTTAGAGCCTTTGTTGACTCCATAATCAGATATCTACCAGCCAGAGAAGACCGACTGGAAGAGCTTAGAATTCAGCAACAGGAAGATAAAGTCACTAAACTTCTAATGATGTAATGCTTATAAGGATGGCCTCAAAGACCCCAACTTCCAGAACCATTGAAGCCATATTGGCCAGACCGAAATGAACTGGCAGTACAACAGAGTCTCCTAATGAAGGGCAACAGATTTGTTATCCCAGTATCCATGCGAATCGTTGCTCTTGACAAAATTCATGAGGCCCACCAAGGCATAACCAAATGCAGAGAAAGAGTCAAGACTGCGTATGGTGGCCAGGTTTGATTAAACAGCTTGAAGAGCTGGTAAGCAAGTGCTCAACCTGCGTTAAATACCGAGTTTGTTCATCAGAACCAGCAATCCCTTCTGAGCTCCCTGATCGTCCCTGGCAGAAGGTGGGTGTGGATTTATTCGAACTGAAAGGTGAGTCCTTACTGATTGTGATTGCTTATTTTTCATGTTATGTTGAATTGGCCAAATTACCGTGCACCACCTCAGCAGATGTACTTGTGCATATCAAGTCCATGTTTGCAAGAGGTGGTGTCCCAGAATTGCTGTTGTCTGACAATGGCCCTCAGTTTTCATCAAGCGTATTTGCTAAGTTTGCGGAAGAGTGCAGTTTTATTCACATAAACGTTCGCTATAGGACTTTTGTTATAACTTTTTGTTCAGGCGCATGTTTGCTAAAAGTAAAACAACACGGTACTCAGTACTGCAAGCAGTCTAATAGCTTCGCTTTTTTCAAGCCTTAAAATATTAGGCTCTCGGTTAAAGACTGGATTTCCTCAAACTTCTCCCCCC
>JAOBRD020733072.1:0-11185 GCA_027575215.2 Hydrozoanthus sils
ACATGGAAAATTGACAAAGTCAACATTTGAAAAGGACGAATAACAGTTGGTCCGACAGAAACCCAGACTTGCTCTCAACTGACAATTTTATTAGTCACCTTGTTGTTTTACAACCATACTGATACTGTTATATCTGTTGCTGTGAATAGTTTTGCGCTGCTCATTTTATAATTTCATTTGCACTAGCACTTCACATATCCACGTAATGACTACCAGCCTGGCACATTAAAATTGTAAAAGTAAAGAATGAAAAATTCGACTCTCAATCTTCATCTTGAGAGAGAGGGAATGCAGCAAATGCAGAATCTGAGGCAAACCGACCGGATATTTTCCATTTCTTTCATAAACTGTGGACATTATTCAGTTTTTAGGTAAACATGTTCTCAGTCTTGAATCCAAAAGAAGAGTTTATACAATGTAAGTTTAGATTTACTCATGTTGTAGACTATTTTAAGGCACTCATTGCTGCTTCGAAATCTGCTATGAATTTAAGTTGACATGGTCGTTAGCCGGCAACTCATGACCGCCACAAACGATTTCACTAACAGCCAGAACAAAAAGGTAAAAAAAAATAACAGCTGATAGTCTGTAGCTTGTCCAGTTTTATAAAACGGAAACCAAAATAACCATTTTGATGACAAAAAAGACGACTACACTTGCTTGGAGACCACTTGTTGTTCCTCCGCTTAAATTTGAAAACTTGTTCACCCAACACGAATCAAGTTTTAACAAATTAGAACTCAGTACTTTAAAGCGCGGAACAGCCCCTTTAAATCTTGTATAATTTTCTAATTACTCCCCATTTCCAGTGGCAAGGAATCATTTTAAGCTAGGTATTGTAAAACAGAGAAGCTTGTTTGTTGTTAATACACAAGGCAGCAATACTCTCCTTGAGCTCAATAAATAGAAACAAACAATGACAATGACAACAAGCAACTAATCAACGATTTCCAGCACCTTTAGCCCAATGTAACCTGCAATATCATTTTTTGCACTAGAATAACAGATAACCTACAATGCTTTTTAACACAGTGTATCAACCTACTTTTTACAACGTTCACAGCTGTACATATTGTCTCCTGCATGTTAAAAAAAATTGATTTCACTCAATCAGTTGGTAAGTTTTCATATGTTCGGATGTATGGGTAAAATGAGAACAAATCGGAGTCAAACAAATGTCTAAAGCTGGCTCTTTCAAGCACTTTTAACCAGGTCTACCTAGGTCTATGAGGATTCCAACAATGGAAATGGCAAACAAGAAAAGTGTATTTACTTTTTTGGAGGGAGGGAGAGGAAGATTGTTTGTAATTTTTTTTTTTTTTTCAAGTATGAAGGAAAGGGGAAGATACAAAAGTTTGTGTCATTAAAAAGCAAAAAATAACAGGTATAGTTATTACAATGAGCCAGACACCCACAAGCACAATGAATAGTTAGTGTACACTAACAACATTCAACAAAAGCTAATAAGCAAAACGACTTTCTTTTTCTGTTACTGACCTTTAAGCTCATCAGCAGAAAAAAAAGCTGAAAGACAATCTTGTAATGTAACTTGGGGCCCAAAGAACCATCTGAAGACATAAATTAAACTAAGCTGTTGAGTAAGGGGAATACAAACCAGAATAGGTCTCAATGTCATTTTAACATAAGCACACAGATCACTTTAACGGTTTTTAATCAGTATTTGCATTGAATGTAAATGCATTGAGAATCGCAAATGCATGCTGTTATCACCATCTTTATTATTCAATTATACTTTTAGTTACGTGCACTAGCACCTTTTGAAATTTTAAAGTCATATTCAATTACTTAAATGAAATGTTTTGTAACAGTAACAGTAGGTGGAGCTTGTAACCAAATACTAGCGTCACAACTTTTTGAAAAACATCTGTACTTTCAGAAAGTAAAAATTTAAATTGCCAGCAAATGCCACAGTTCTTAAGCTTTCTTATTTACAAAAAATGTGAACGAAAAATTAACTCCTATAGGCTGTTTTTTCAATGAACTTAACATCCCAAAGTCTATGACTGTTGCTAAAACTGAAAACTCTTTTCAAATTAAAGTGAGTTTCCTACTGGTTTGGGAGGTGTATGATGTTAAGCGACTAACCTTGACAACCAGTCCCAAATGGATACCACCCATCCTTTCTTGTTTTCTGCATCAGTCTCGCCTACAGCTAGTGTGGTGCATGTGACCAGGGGGGCACACTGTGCTGCATGAATCACAGTTAGCTCATCTTTTCCTAAATACACAAAACAAAAACTTTTGCAATGGATGTAAGGGACTGACCATCTTAATGTGAGTTAGGGAAAGAAAAATGAGCTCTTTCATGCACAATTCTTTAGGCTAAAAACGGTTTCCTGAAATGAGTGACATCTACAACGCTACGTTGTGGTAAGTTAGTTCCAATTGTATAAACTTAATCTATTTTTACCTGGAATTGGCAGGGAGAGATCCTGGAATGTTTCTATTCTAGATGACACCTAATAAGAAAAGAAACAACTTTCAGTAGAAAGCACTAAGAAGAAATGATGTTAAATGGCAACCTTATACATATTAATTAAGTATAGAAGTCAGTCATAATTTGGTTAAAACCTGATAACAAACATAACATCTCTTTTAAATTTCGATTATATATACAAGTTTAATTTCCCATTAGATTTAGACTCAAAGCACTAAAAAAGTATAAACTCATCCTATTTTTATCAAACGCAGAAAAGAAACCAATAACTATGAGAGTTAGACAACACAATTATTTCACTACATGCAAGGCAGAGAGTACAGAAATATAGTGTGCCTATCTTCGGTCGGTAGGAAAATGCAGTCTGTCATCAAGAATTTAACCATTCTTTTAGCACTTGCTACTATCCTCTGGCATAACTTTCAAGATCCAGAGGATACAGAAAAGGTTCAATAGACTGCATGTAAATGACGTGTAACAACAACAACCACTTTATATAAAGAAAGAAATGTAGTGACAGAAGAAACACATCAGCATAAAAGTTGATGAAATAAGTGTACATATTAAATAAGGACCTGCACTATAAAAGGGATAGCTCTTGAAAGAGTTCCTTTTCTTTCTGGTATAACCATGTAGTGCTTCAACGGCTAATCAAAACGGCAAACAAAGCGAGGAATAAGATGTTTGATTGCAAAAAAAGCTTGAATTTCATTAAATATAATATGTATCTGAGCATCTTTTAAAATAAAAGAATATATTTTTTAAAGATATCATACTGTTTAGTCCTCATAAATGGTTCCTCTTTGATTAAATTTGTTAATTTCCTATATACAAAATCAAACTGCTTGCCTCTAAGGGCTGGAGAAATAACTCAGATCACACAGTTGTACTTACACTTCTAACAGTGATTTTCAGTTACACCATCTTCCCGAAATATTTCCAAATCTAAGTTTTAAAAAAACAGTTAAACCTGATCGATATAAAAACTAAAAGTCCTTGATTTCCCTGCCATCTTAATTTATATTATACGGTACGGATTCAGCCCAATTGAAAGATGTTGACAGCTTGTTGTCTGGAATGAAATGACTGGTGGCTTGGGCAGGCCAATATTGTCCTTTTATGGCACGGGTCCTTGTTTAGAGAACATCCATGAAAAGAGTCTGCATTTGTAAACCAAGGAATCTGAACTGACTGTTAAGTCTATAACAAATTTGTAAAAGAAATGAAAGCCTATCAAACATTCAATTTGAACTGAAAATAAAGTAGTGTAACACAGAGCTTTCAACTCTTCCCTTTTTCCACATCATTCTATTTCTTATGCAATCACTAGACCAGAGGCTTTGCTACATCTTGCAAATCTATTCTTCTTTATAATTTTAAATTACACACACTCATTCCACTGACCAAACATACTGTGTAGTAACACCAACCCTTACAGTACACTAAAAAGTTTCATTCTTTTTCCACCAAAGGAGACCACAAAATCGTTAATATATTCCACAACAAGTTTAATTTGTTTGTTAGAGCAAAATTAAACAGTGAAACTAAAAAATGTGATGGTTAAAAAGAACTTTTAGGATATGCAAACAAAAATGATTGGTTGAAGTAGAAACAGAGTTAAATGAAAACCACTGTTGAAGTTTGAACACTAGCTTGTGTTCCTTATACTGTATGCTTATTGTGAGATTTATTATATCCACTGAGTTTCATAATGCTGGAAATTTTCATGTTGTTAAAAGAGTGTACAGGGAGATTAAAATTGTGTGTGCAGTTTGCACTGTATGGCATCATTGAGTTCAACATCTATTACCTGTTTCACCAATGAAAAGGTTTATCAGAAGATATACAATATGTACAGCAAAGTAAATTAAAAGTAGTATAATTAAAATGGTCAAAAACTTTCCACATACTGTATATAATTTGCTGAGTTTGCTAATTTTTGCAACGTGAGTTTAATGTATGGCCAGGTTTTGCTGTAAATTTTTCATTTTTTTACCTCTGTAAATCCTCTAAAGCTCATTTGAGAAGTTTTTATCATCTCAGGGCTTTAGATTCCTCAACACCAAAATCTTAGCCGAAGAGAACAAGTTGGATATTAGTGTCCACTGCAAACCATTTGACTCGTCACACATGCTCACGCCAAGAACTTTATCCAGTTATCTCAGTTTCTTAGACTCCATAGACTATGTAGTGTAACCTTTAGTGGTTACACAGCGAGTAGATAAACCATTTACCCTTAAACTTACATACAAACACACAACCAACCATGGCAATGCAGTTTGTGGAAAGTCTTTGACCATAATTTTGAACTATACTAATTTCAATTAACTTTTACTGTATAACTCTAACAGTTTGTGATAAACTTAACACCTGAGAAACTGATGAACTTAATGTCTCCAAACAAGTAGCACAAATATTAGCTAATTTACCTACCCTTGATGAGCTGGACAGTTTTTTAAAAAAAAATTGGGATGTTTTCAATTAAACAGCACTTACTCTCTTGCAAGTTAGACACTGAACAGAGCTTTGCACCTTGCCATCAAATAAGTCCGTAACAATACTGCGATAACTTATAATCTTTGGTTTTTCTGTGGAGAAAAGCCACATGATTAAGTTTGATAAATAAAAAAAGGCAGAAAAACTTCGTCTACTCTTTTGATCGTCTTAGACCAAAAGTTACTGATCACCACATACAAACCTAAAGAACTCTTTTAATGTCAGTCACATCTGTTTTGTGACCTATTTTTATATATTTCAACAAAAACTTAAATAGGTTGGAAATAATGTCCTTATTGAACCACAAGAACAAAATCTGCCTTTTAATTCCCTGTCAAGCCTTTTGAAAACAAGAGAGCAACTAGTGTGAAAGATTTAAACAAATCTACATGCACCTATCCTTCTGTCTAAGTCAAGTATGAAAAAGAAGATGCAAGGGATTATTTGTCAATTTCGATTAAACTGCATGGAGATGTTCATTTTTTGTCTGTTTCCAGCTGCTACTGTAATAGAAAATCACATAGATCTAAGGAGGAAGGTAGATTCAGTAAGCCTCTAAAGAAACATTTAACCCAAAAGCAGCAAAATTTAATCTTCTCTTGAATTTACTAAAAATTATTACAGTTTCAGTCACAGTCAAAGGAGCCTTAAAATGTCCAACTGTATGCTGTATGAAATACTGTATAATTTATAATACTGTGGTTGGAGATTGTGGCCATTGAAGAAGACACCTGTCTTGGCAGTAGAGAAATGAGAGAACAGTCTTACAGCGATTATACCATAATCACAAATCCTGAACTTGCACCAAACTGGGTTTGTCTGTGATGATCAGATGATTGATGCCTCTGACAGTTGGGGCATGTAAGCAAAAATGGAAGCTGCATCAATGGCATCACATGCCTGAATGTGCAGGTTGGGCAAAATGATTAGGTGGGTGAGGTGGAGGGAGGGAGAGAAGATTTTACCGAGCACCAAAGACACAAGCCTCCAGGGGGGTCTGAGGACATGCTTCCCTGGTTAGATTTGGTAAACTATGTATTCTGAAAATATGGCAGTTTTGTGAGTTCTGGGAGAATTTTAAAAATAGTTTTTTGGTCAAGTTTATAATTATTTTCTGCTTCAATTAATATTGCCACTTATTTCTAAACTTTTTGAAATTTGTGACCCTGCATGGGAAAACGTATAATAACGACTTCCCATTCAAACAGCCAAAATGAATGGCTTTTTCAGCCGTTTGATGAAGTAAATTCGAACGTCTTGCATAAACGTTCGAATGGGATTTATGAACGAGCAAACAGAGTTTTTTAACAAGCAAATGGGATTTTTGAAGAAACGAACAGGTATTAAAAAACAGTCAAACACAGTTTTTAAAGGAGCAAACAATCACATAGTTATGAAAGTGTTCTGAATTTCGAAAGTAAACCTTGCAAGGAGGATAAGAACAGCGGCTTTCATGCCATGAAATGAGTGGTCAAACAGAGTGAGAAATTTGCATGGAAATCTTGGAGGAATGAGCACTCAACAAGCAAAGCGAACAAAGCTTGTATTGTGAACTTGTTTAAGGCCAAGAGAAATTGAAACATGAAGCTTCGCTCATCAACTTGGTTGCAGCAAGTGTGGGTGCCAGTCACGCCATTGCTTCAATTTTTTATTTTGTTTGATTTAGTAAGTAAAAAATGTACACGGAAACCTCCAACCAATCGAGTCTAAAGTAAAGACACAGTAATAACATGAATTCCAACAGAAATACCTTTATGTCTAGTTTAACGTGTGAGTGTTTTGTGGCATTACAGTTTTCATTCAGTGTAATCAAAAAGATTGCACCTCATATAAAGCAAATTGCAAGTTGAGTTAAATAGAGTTTTGAAAAATGTTAGAAATTTAGTGAAAGAGACTGCTGCTAGAAAAGTAGGAAATTATTATCTCCTCTTTTAAAAGTGCAGATATGACATAAAGAACCACCTGCAAAACTGCTATTCATGTCACACTCAAACTCTGACAACCACGTTAGCAAGCTAGTAAAATAAACTCATAATCTTTATCGACCCAGATTTTTCGAACTTGCTACCGACCAAAATTAATAGAACAGATATAAATATTACTTCTGAGACACTGTTAACTTGTATAAAGTTCTGGAGGCTAAAGAATTAAAAAAGATGAGATGATGCTTTGTTCTGCTTTGTGTTACCGTTCCCATGTTGCTGCAAAGGTTGTTGTTTCCCAAATTTTGGTTGTAAACAAGGCCACTTCAAGGTCAACATTCGCTTTGATTGTTTATATTTTTCATAATTTTGAGCTTTGAATCAAAAGGAGTCGAAATAGTAACTGACTTTCCTACTTGTTCGAGTGCCTTCCAAAGTTTGATTACATGCTTTTCAGAGTCCTGTTCAAATGGCTTTTCGATGAGGGCATAAATAACTTTCAGACTCATTCGAACAACTTCTAAATTAGCATAAATGACTATTCAAATTATTCAAACACCTTTTTGACCCATTCAAACAACGTTCAAATGGGTAGCGAAAGGCTTTGAGTGAAAAAGGGAAAGTCGTTATTATATGTTTTCCCATGCAGGGTCACATATTATGTAAACGGCAATAATAGACAAAGTCAAAGTTTTAACAGAGCTTCTTATGCCTAGCAAGACAATACATCATGGCATACAGTGTCGGGGGGGGAGTATTCCTGGGTTAAAAGGGTAGGGATGACCATTGGAAAAGTCCCAAAAATTCCCTAAAAATACCAAGGCATAAAAAATTTCGACCCAAAGAAACACCTCTTTGTTTTAAAATTATCCTAAAAAATACCAACTGAAAGCCGAAAATTTTCCCTGGACAGTTAGTGGGCTCAACTAAGTCTCCTTGGTTTCACTGAATGTGGTATGCAGTTAATAAAGGTGCATGCGTAATAGGACAGTTGCCAAAGGTTTTCTGTCTTAACTTCTTCTTCAGCATGCATATTTGCTAGAATATCGGACTGCAAGCAGTCCAATAGCTTCGTGTTTTCCATCCCTAAAAAATACCAGGCTCTTGGTTTAACACATGATTTTTTTTAACAACCCCTAAAAAATACCAGACTGACTATTTTAGTGCCTAAAAATATATGGTCATACCTAGCACCCCAATATAGAGTGTAACCCCCCCACCGGCATACAGTATGATCATGACCAAGAACAGTGCTACAGTGGTTATGCCACATATTGCTAGAGAATGACTGCAGCCTCACCAGTCTTTGTGACAAGCTGGGTTTGACTGAGTTGAATAATAAAATGTTTTAACATAATCTGATCATAATTTATGATATTACTGCAAAACTACTCCAAAACAAAACATATGGGCAAAATAAAAGTACAAGGGTAAAATTAATCAATCAATAGTATAGGGTGGAAAATTGTTGAAGATATTGTTAATCAAATAGCATGTAGTGACAGGATATAACAGTAGAAATAGTTTGGGAGAGACACTGCTTAAAAATGTTGCTAAACAGGTTTTGAATGATATAGTTCAGAATCAAGCTAGAATAGTGACCACTGGAAAGAATTAATAACAGTACACACCAAAAACAAGCCTGTATGGAATAGCAATTTTATGCTGAGAAAATGATTGTATATAATACCGTATACGGTTATTCCAAATGCAAGATTACTGGACAAAGAAAACATGTTACTAAGATACATACAAGCTACCACACAAAGACATTCACCTGTGTGTGTCTCCTTGTTTTGTAATTTAGTTGAGGTAACTCTGGCCAAACTTTCCTTAGATAGCAATAGGGATGTTTCACTATGAACCATCTCCCTTTCTTCTTTAGCTCCACCTTTCAAGTTCTGTCCAGCTGAGCTCTGTGCAACTTCCACCAATAACTGATCATCTGAGCTTGCCACCTTAGAATTCTGGGGTAAAATTAAACGAAAAAAGCTTCAAGAAACTTATCTTATCAATAATTAGGTATTGAAAAGAATTCCATCCTGTTTAAAGATAAAAAAAATGGTGAAATAAGTATGTTTGGGAACTCTGAAAATTCACTTTCATTGGAGCGAGCTTCTCCATAACCTTGTTTTCAGATAGAATTTTCAGCAAACATGTATTCTTAAGAAGTTCTAGATACACAAAAAAAATAGTTTCACAATTTTAGCATTGTACCTGATTAAGAACTATAATCTGAGGAAAAATGGTTGGATGGGACATACCAAACAAACTTCAGTGTTTTGTTCATCCTTTATTAAGCAGTGTTCATCTTCCATTTCTTCAACACTCATTTGTTCTTCATCCAGCATCAACTGAACATCATCCTCTGGGTCTAGGGTGGCATTTGCCCCCTTCTTTGGCTCACTAACTGCCTTTGTCCTTGGCACATCTTCTTCCTGACCATGATCAATAGAGTCTGGAACTGAGCTTTCCTGGTTGGGTTTCTCACTATATTCCACACTATCTGCCATCATTTCAACGTCCTCATCTGTGCAGATATTAAGAAAAAATAGAATTATTTATTTGTCCATACACTGTACAACTTTATTGAAACCTTAAAAGATTGGCAACTAAGACCGGTCACAGAACTGTGGGTAATAATTAAAACCTTGGGAGAGAATTTGACAAATCATCATTAATTGTTTTCCCATGTATTGTCCTTGTCACTTGACATAGGAACCTTGACTAATCTTAACACATAGTTATGACCATTTTAGCCTGGGGCCTTGTTCATCATGGATAACAGAATAACTTGGTCTTACTTAGCCCATCATTTTGGTTGGTCATCTCACTACTGAATCTGGTCAACCTACCCAGAAACCTTGGTTCTCCCTCCCAAAAACATTATTTTTATCTGATCCCAAACCCATTATTTTTTATCTCATTTTTGAACTTCACAATCTTGGTCAACTTACCCCAAAACCTTTCGCTACCTAACCCTGAAACTTTATTTAATCTAATCCCAAATTCTTTATTTCCTTGCTACAGGACCTTGGCCATTTTTATCTCACACTGTTGGTAAATGTACTCAATTTGATACATTTTTGAACCACGAAAATGTAAATTCTCTTTTAAATGTTGTACACGATTGGAAAGCATTTTACAATTATATATATAATTGTAACAATTATGTATATAGTTGTAACAATTATGTATATAATTGTAACAACTACTTTGAAGTTCATGTATCTTACAAAAAAAGTATGCGGGCAGAATTCAACTGAAAAAACACACAATTACATACATATATTTGCAAATTTCAGAACCATGGTCGAAAATATTAAGAATTACCAATAACCAGTAAAGTTAGCCTAATTAATATACCTTCATTTTGGTTGCTTAGACAAGAGCTAGTTCCTCCTAAAAGTCTCTTGGCCTCATGGTTTGGTTCGTCAGAGTCTGACAGACGCTCCACTGGCAAGGAGAATACTGGCTGTTTAAGCTCTTCATGCAGCTGATCCATAATGCATCGCAGAAACTCTTGAGCATCCTATTAGCAAAGAAATAAGAAATTGTCCTTAAGTAAAAATCACATTTATACAAACTCAAAATACCGATTAATATCAAGGCTGACTGTGCATTATGACTAAGTAATTGCTTTTGTATTTGACTTACCTGTTGTCCATATCCTCTGAACTGTCCGTTCACTGATCTAATACTCCGTAGCAAATGTGATGGAACAACATACTTGGGCCTGCACAGAAAGAAAGGGGGCTGTAATAAAATGCTTTTTTTCAAATACTTAATACAGCTACTTTTGAAATGGTTCTAAAAGTCAATTTGCTTAAGATGAAGTGTTTAATTTTTTTATTGACAGTGTTAGTGTCAAGATTTTTGAGATGCAAAGGAACTTCTTACCAAAGGTTAGAAGCTGTGTGAGATAGTTTTTTTCCCCTTTTTATGTTCAAAATCGGCCTTTGTAGAGGTTATCTTTACAGGAATATTGCATGTTGTAGGTGTGGACGTTTTTTGCATATTGAAAATGTGCTTGGAAGTCTTTGAAGGTAGTCTTTGCTAATGCCAGTTAATAAAATATGGATAAACTTCAGAGTTAGAATTTAGTATCTAAATATTCAATAGATTAAGGAGCAGTAAAGCCCTTTCAGTGTTTTCACAGGCCTGTCAATGAGTAAAAAACCATATGTGTGATGCTTTGCTTCAGCTGACCCAGGCGTGCAATGGTGACGTGCAGTGATGAAATGTTCATTTTTGTAGTCAAGAAAGCATATTGTTTTTCATGACTAATGGAAACAAACCACACTAAACA
>JAOBRD020733179.1:0-14212 GCA_027575215.2 Hydrozoanthus sils
AGCTACCCCTGAAGATGAACATAATTGTTCAAAAACGTTTGGAAACTGTTTCATTGAAATTTAATTGGATTTTTATCTTGATTTTAAACTGTTTTCAAAAAACAAATGTTGGAAAAGTACATAAAGAATGACTCAGTAGTTAGAGCACTGGACTTTAAGTCAATGGCCCAATCTTATGCCAGGTAAAAGAGTCTGGTTGCCCAATGGCCTTCACTCAAAACTCACTTTAACTTCTGAGTTTGTATAGATCTCATGACAGACCATAAATTCCAAACCCACCAAAAGTATCTATAACAAACTGGTTTTATGACCTGCTGGAATTACAAGTGTTTTATTTTATTCTAGTGTTCCCAATTAACCAATATTTAATTATAATCTAACACAAAAAAACAAGAATCAAATAAAGTTTTTACAAACACACAGTCACATACTTCATGTAATTATAGTATTATATTTACTAGAAGAATTTCTAAAAAGTTAAGAGCAACTGACAGTTAGAGTCATTGTAAATACAAACACCATTGAGGGTTGGGTTGAGCCTGCAGTACTGACTAATTTATATACTCAAAGAGAATAGGTCTCAAGAATGAAGGAGCAGAGTACAAAGGCTGGCCGCTCAGATAACAAGGAAATCAATGTTCAAAGTCCACACAAATTATTACGAACGAGGGTTGCACAGACCTGTATATTGGGGAGTTTAATTTATGTGATCATAGATTAAATTAATGTAAAAAAGTCAGAATTCTGAAGGTACAAGATTACCTCATTTAAAGAGGAGTCTAAGTCACTAAAATGGATGCAGATGAGGAACTTTTTTCGCTTTTCACACATTCTCTGCAACACAGGAATATGTACCTACAAAATAACAGTTGATTAATGGTTAATAAAGAGCTCACAGAATAAAATAACTTGTTGTTAGAACTCTATTCTTAACCAGCACAATCATTAATTTTGTTTATAGCTGAAAACTGTGAACACCTTCTGCTTGCAGGTAAATTTACATTAAATTTTAATGTAATAAATTCATGGTACAGACCAAGTTGTGAAACTTTTCCACAGAACAGACAAATGTTGGAAAATGTTTCATAGTTAATATATACCCAGGTCAGGTACACATAGCCTTTACTGAATTACATTTCAGAACTTCTAAAACAGTGCATATTTTGACATGCTTAGTATCTAAAACAAACTTATAAAGTAATTGACTCCAAAAGTATAAAAAAATCAATCAACAAACTGTGATTAAATGAATATGAATACAACTGCCAGAACCAGACCTGCATCATTAGTTCCACCTCTTTCTCCATGTCCCTTGGCGCTGATAGATAGATCTGGATTGTTGTGGGCTGTAAAGGTGTTTGAAGGCCTGTCGACATCATCTGCATTACTGATGGAATAGCTGCTCTCCAATCATCTATTTGGTTCAATAATAACTGAGATCAACTCAAATCATATCAACAGCTTAAGGATAAAATTCTTTCTGAGCCAAGTGACCCAATCAGGCCAGTGCTTATCTCCAATTTCCATAGTGCTATTGCAGATGAGAGTCTTTTATTCTCCCTGGACAGCCACGCAGACACTAATCGATCACAGGTTAGTCCCCACCAGAAACTGGTACTCATTCATACAGCTGAGTTGACTGGAAATGGCAGGTAAAGCATCTTGCTCATAGCTAGGGTACAACACATTGGTTTGAAAGAGGCTCTTACTCACAACCCTAGAATTAGGAGTCAAACACGAGTTCTTGTTACTCAGCCACTGCACCACAACAGCTGTCTGGTAATTAAGCATGCTGTTAAGTTAATCATTATTAGTACTAGTATTCACCGTAAAAACTTATCTATACCTTTTAAAATTATTTTTAATTCTAAATCTTAAAATAATAAAATAAGAGAGTTCAAAAGAGCTCAAATCTTAAAATAATAAAACAAAAGAGTTCAACACTCTGATACACTTTGGGTCTCAAAACAATTTCCTTTTCCCTCCCCATTATCATTGACCAATAACTGATAATACTGTACAAACTGCAACAGTTTTTATTTGTGCCTAACTGTCTTGGGACATGGTGTTTGACTGCTGAAAAAAAGGTATGGTATGAAGACCCTTTTTTTAATAATTTTTGTTGATGTTATTTTATAATTCTCTTAACAAAATTCACTAGTCACTGTTTAACTGTTAACTTAAAGTGTTTCAATACAGTTTATCATAATTATTGATGCTGATGAAATACCAGGATTTTTCCTTTTATTCAAAAGTCATATTATCTTCATCACACACAGTGACAATACTATTTTTTGTTTTTCACATGTGAAGATATTGAAGTCGTCATGATTACTAACATGATTAGTCAATTGTAAGAGGGCTTCCTACTCAGACGCATGACCAGTTCTTTCAAAAAAACTTGTGTTTTTCGTAGAAGTTTGAACAGTACCTTAGTAACATAGCTGCTTGGGGATATAAGTTTTATCTTCTCCTGCTGAAAATATTTCTCACTCATTCACTTCACTCACTTGTGGGAATACTTTCAGCATTAGAAGATAAAATTAGTATCCCCATGCACCAATGTAATATAATACTTTATTTGTACTTTTGTTTGCAATGTAATAACATTACAATCCATGAAGGCAACTCCTCAAATAACTATCAGGAAGAGTTGTCACCTTTTTTTCTTTTCATGGTAACTTTTTATGATTACTTAATAACAAGCTCTTTGTTCAAATAATTTTTGACAAGAAGATTCCTTCTAAAACTAAGCCTTTCTCTTACCCCTGTTGATATTTGTAAAGGGTCCATCTTTATCCATTAATACTCCAATTGTCTCTAGCCCCCTCACAGGAGTGTTTGAGTGTGAAAGGTCATCAACACTTGGTTCACTTTCAAATGATGACGTCAGCCAATCATCTGGCATTGGTAAGGCATCATCGGTGTTTGTGTAACTTTCAGCACTATCGCAACAGTTTCTCAGTTTATTCTCCACTTCTCTCTTAGCAAGAAGAATATCCTGCACTTCCTTCTCTTTTGACTCTCTGAAGGTCTTGAAATCTCTTCTCAACTTGTCTCGCTCTACAAATTATGTTAACATAAAAAAAGTCTGCCAAACAGTACTGTAAAGGCTCTAATAATCTCCAGGGGGGCTTATTTTTTTTCAGGACTGGGGGTTAAATAGAGAGGGGAGCTTAATTAAAGATTGCCAATAGCCAAAGACAGAAACACACCATGAAGTGTGGACACCAATCATATTTACTTCAACTAGTGACTCTGTGTTTCTCTGGCATTGTAACCAGTACCACTGTAATTTCCTGGGCGATAACCTGCAGGTAATATGTTAATTTTTCTGTGTTTAGATGTTGCTGTGGGTAATATAGAGGTGTGGGTAATGCGATAATTTCTATATTATTTGGTATGTATTTAACTCATCCAATAAATTGGATTAACATAAAAATAATTTTTTGTTGTTTACACTGTTCATGTTAACTTCACAACTTCACATGTTTCCACCTTCTAAAGGCATCTGATTCACAATCATGCCAAAACTTTTCGATTCATTTTATTCATGATGCAGCACGATTAGAAAAGTGATTTCTAGCACGTGAGTAAATGAAAAACTTACAAGAGTATCAGTGAACTAGTCTAGTACAGTCATGAGTAAGATAGTATATTCCTGTTTCAAGCAATTTCTAAAACCTTGTAAGCTTGTCGACCCAACCAGCCCTTGTCCCAGCCTCTCCTCGACATAACAAAAATGGTACTGAACGATTGCGATAGCATGATGCAACGCTTCAATGCAGCCAAGTGAAGTCAAAAACTTCACTAAATTGTCCTAAAAGTGAGAAGATTGTGAATAGCTGGAGGAGTACTTTTTCCATCGAATTGGCAGCTTAATAATGTGGAAATTTTATGCTTTTTACATGAGATTGCAAGGAGAGCTTTTTAAAGCATTTTTAAATCACTTCAAATTTGTAAGTTCTCAAACTCTTTCACATATTTTCTTTTGTTTTCGAGTGCGGGTTATCTGCTTATTTATTTTTCTTTTTGTGGCCAAAATGAGTGGTGCGGATAATCTGCTGTGCGGGTAATCGCCCAGAAATTACGATACCATAATTCCAAAACTAAAACACAGATACAATTTACCATTGACAAAATATATTTTTAACAAAACACACCTTATGTTTTAGTTCCTTCATCATGACATTGGGATTGGGGGGAGAGGGGGGGGCTTACTTAAAACTTGAAACTCTGGGATTATAGAGGAGTAGAGGGGCTTTTTAGAGCATTCAGAATGTATATTCTATTATGAACCCCAAGGGTTTTTCATTTCTTGTATTTTTGAAGGGCAGAGAGAACTAGAAAAAAAGGGCATGATAGAGAGTTTGGATGGCTGGAACCATGAGGGGGAGGGAGGGGGGATGTACTAATAGTGTTATAGCTCTACCACTTTTGTTACTGGGATTTATTTTCAGGGGCTCCAGTTCAGGGCCCGGTTCCACAGGTTTTATTAAGACTCGGTGAACCCAGGGTTAACTCTTAACAAAACCTACTGGTTGTCATGGTAGCTAACCCTGGGTTAGTACTAATCGGGTTTTGAGGAACCTGGCCTAGAAAGACAAAATAATAGTTTTTTCTATACTTGAAACTTCAGCACTGTGAAGTCAGCTTCAAAACGTATCAAATATTGAATAGTGTAACAAGTGAAGATGTCTATGTTATATTCATCATGGTTTGAGTAACAGTGCACAGTTGCAAGATAAATACAGAACACTTCCTTGGTTTGTGATATTGGGCAGATTTTTCAGCTCTACCACTTTAAATGGTCTCTGTGTACGTGGTCCCTGGATGGGGGTCTTTAACTTATTTCACCTGGAAATGAAAGTCTGTAATCTAAACCAAATTTGAAAAGTATGAAGAGTATATTTGTTATGACTTTAAAAACTAATGAGCAAAATGGTTGTTGATTGTTTTATGAGGTGTTGAGAGAATTTAGTTTCTTTTTAGTTCAAGTTAGTTCATGACAGTATGTAAAGTTCCAAAAGCTGTTGGTGTGAGCTTTCCCATCTTCCCTCTTCTGCAGTTTAACTGAGTTACTGGACCAAACAAACTTGCTTCTGGGCCATACTGCCCCCTTCCCCACCCCCAGTGAGGTTAATATTTACATACATGAGTGAATTGAAAACCTGAAATTCGTTACTTTATTCTAAAAATTTTTTCTTCCAATGTGATATGGTGATAGTTTAGTTAGAAAAAGTACAAAACTGTATAGGGGTTTACAGTATAGTTGACAATTCTTATAAAGCATATTCGGTAAAAATTATACCTAGTTAAAACTATTCTGAAAGTTACACAATAAATTAAACCCTACCAATTTCCAATGCAGCAGCTCTCTGTAAAGCTTGTTCCTCTGCATGGGCTGCGCCATCTCTCTCATTGCGTAGTTTGATGCAAGAAGACTGCTGAACTTTCAACTCGCCCCTCAATCTGCGGTTTTCATCTTCTAGCTTGCCCTTAATGTCCTCTAACTTCGCGATCTCGGTCGTCGTCCGAACTCGATAAACTTCATACTCCCGCCTGATTTTCTCAGATTCACTTTCAAGATCAAAGGAACGTGCTGATCGCAAACTTGTCGATTTCTTTACCATGCCGTTTGTCTTGGAGCTGCTACTTTTCTTGAAGCTCAGGGATGACCGAAGGCCTGAGAAAGTTCGCCGAATTTGACTCCCTCCATCGTCCTGTCGATAGTGGTCGCCAACTTCATCAACAATCTCGTCATACTTGTCTTCATCCTCAAATTTACTTTTGTTGGAATTACTCTTCACAACAGAACTGGCCGTTCCCATAACTTTCTCTTCTGTTCCAAGACAGTTTGACAATTAATCCTGCGTAACTACATCTCAAACCGCA
This sequence comes from Hydrozoanthus sils, assembly GCA_027575215.2. NCBI lineage: Eukaryota > Metazoa > Cnidaria > Anthozoa > Zoantharia > Hydrozoanthidae > Hydrozoanthus > Hydrozoanthus sils. Next base: position 5,896 of record JAOBRD020733179.1, read on the forward strand.
ATGGAGGAAATCCAAAAGATGCCGACATTGGCACAAGCTTGCATCTTCACTACCATTCTGTTGAAACGGGACAGATTTAAAATAAAATGCATGATAGTGTGCGAGATTCAATGTAACTGCAAACTGTTTTGGACGCAGTTTGTGGTCTGAGAAACGTCTGTTCGCAAGAGATATCTTCATTCATACTCCTTTTTTTCTTCAGTTTGTTTTTACTTGCATGAGGCTCTGATGTTTGACAGAACTACCTCGGTCAGCCAATCAGAAGCAAGAACGCTGTCCTGTGGAATTCGTCATGTCAACGCTTCGTCCACTCTCCAGAAAACATATTCTCAACTATTTGATGCAAATTCAAGATATATCTGGAAGGGATATAATTCGATATGAAGGTACTTCTAATGACATAAACAATGTTTGTTGGAATAATACTGAATCAGTTAATCAAAAAAAATGTTTTAAGTCCGCTATTCTTTGTTTATTTTGAAAAATATTTAAACTACGGTATGCGCAGATTTTTCCTCCCTAAGCATAAAATATTTGTTGGAATAAATCAAATCGATTGATCAAAAAATGTTTTAAGTCTGCTATTCTTTGTTTATTTTGAAAAACATTAATTTTTAAGCAACTTTACAAATCTACCGTATGTACAGATTTACAAACTATGTCGTCTTTTCTAAAAGTAAAAATAGCGAAACGTGCTATCCCCCCTCCTTTCAACTGTATCTCTTTTATTATGCCTCAAGGAAATCAAACTACAGCGAAGGTATATAATTATAAGTACCATTACTCGGCTGATATCAACCAGTATACATCACGAGTACTGCAATCTGATTGGCTAAGTAACCTACTCACTGTCTAATATGGCGAAACTGAACAGTTGAACAAAAAACGATGGCATATTCCAGACACTCGTTTTGTTGGTCTAAATTCGATGGTAGTATACTAGTTGGTTTGACATGAATGTAATGTGAACTCGTCGCTTCGCGCCTCGTTGACTATTTACACATAGAGAACTCCAACTCGTAGTCCAATTGTTAATTTATACTGACTCAAAACAGGTTTAAATAAAAACGGGTATATTTTACCTTCCTCCAACCTGACTTTGCCGGGAACACTCTCAAATCTCAGTTACACTTTAATTTTAAACAAATTGATAGTACACATGGCAATTGCCTAAGGAAGTACAATAACTCTTCAACCCTTCCCGATCCCCTCTCTGTTGAGCCCTCACCCCTCTAAAGCCGACGCCGCACTATGCCCCATCCTCCAAAAACTCTCTAGTGTAAAGCCCGCTCTGGGCCCAACTCGGGTTACATTTATGACGGGGAAGCCCGCGGGATTTTGGGTGGCTCTGAAATTTTGGCTTGAAGGAATATTTTTGGGTCTGTGATTTGCGCCCGGATTTTTTTTTTGCGTCTAATCTGGAGCAGTGCTTAGCATAAGTAATTTTGACTAAAATGACCTCAATCAAAAGTTTGTTGTCACACGAATTCATAATTCTGTTTTGATAAAATAAATAGTTGGCCCAATGAAAGTTACCCATGAAGCTTCGATTTATGGACTTTTTTGGGCATACCAAAAAAGGGTTTTTTTTGGGATAGTTGGGTTTTAAGGCAGGGATTTTTTGTCGTATAAAAATTGAGCCTCGATCGAACCTCCACCCCACCAGCAAAAGCTTTTTTTTCTCATTCGAACGCAAAAGCGTTATCGGAATTGCTAAATCTAATCAGAGTATTTTCACACGTTTTCAGTTCTTCAGTCTTTACTATACATGTAAGTATAGATATGTATTTATATCATATATAACTTAGATGACGGAAACATTCACTTATCTCCTGATCCGGGGACAAACTTTTGGATCCAACCGGAAGTTGCTACTGGAGAGTAGTTCGTAGCACCGTTTTTACTCTTCATTTAGGAAACAAAATTAAGCTTTTGTTTATCTTTTAGAATCTGAATTATGACATAAAACTGCTTTCAAAATAGGCCGAAGGCATTCCTTCATGCAAACCCGAGTCTAAACCGACGTTTCATGTACAAATGGCGGCAATGCAAACATTCATTTTGTTTTGGGTAACATATTATTTTGAAAGTTTAATTCAAAAATGATGCTAGTAGGACTAATTTGAATGTACACAACAGAATGTTTAAATCACTGCTAATTAGGCATAGGGTCTATTGCAGAGGGGTTTGCCTAGATCAGCATCCAACTCAAGGTTTGGGAAAAACTACTCTTAGTCAAAACAACAACTTTGCCATCGGATAAAAGCTTGTTTTATTCAATAGTGCAGCAGTTCCATGAAATCTTTACAAGGCTGCTAAACTTCCCAATTTTTGTTCCAAAAGCTTATAAAGAAATTTAAAGGTAAATCAATATTAGCATTTTGTAAAATAATGGCTTTACCACTGATGGAGGAAATAAGTATACACTCGAACTTACTAAAAATTTCAATAGTTTACCCCTCTGAAATGAAACGTTTGAAAGTCTGAAGTTTAAAGGTCTTTTAAATTAACCCAAAATATTTTCAATGAACAGGTTTCATACTTTCATTTAATAAGCAACTTGTGTTATATTTTGTAGTGTGTCAAAGAAGAGATGATCTAGTAGATAATAAAATATTTCTAGGGCTGAAAGGGTTAAACCAAATTTCTAATAGTTCTTTTCATTTCTTAATCTTTACGAAAGCATTCTGCAGACTGCAACTAAAGGGCTTGGCTGGCTCAAAATACCACAACTGAGAAAATAATTAGGGCAAGCATATCATTGCATTATTGAAATAAGTAACTAATAAATCCTGCTGCCCAAAATATACACTTTACATTTTACCCAAACTTTACCATTTATGCTATCTACACAAGTCAGTACTAGGCCGGAGCTTAAGCAAAGAGAACAACTACAGCAAAAAAAAAAAAAAAACAATAGTAAAAAAAAATAGTTGCTTATTTGAATGCAATGTGTTGGCAACCTGCATGCTCTTGTCTTGAAAATTACAATGTGAAAGGCTCAAATTTAAAGTGTTTATGACTCTGAGAATGGCCAGCATATAATCTTTATACACCTTTAAGAAAAACACTTTCATAGTTTTCTATTCACAAAACATAACTCAGACAAAAGGGGAAGCAAACTAGCCATTTAGATTAAAAGGGGCAAGCAAAAGACATCATTGTTGACCTTGTCGTCCTCATTGCTTAAGCTCCCTACTCTTGCCTTTGCCTTTGGCAAAGACTCCACTGACCTTTAAACTATTTTTTCAATTTTTACTTCTCAGTGTAATTGCTTGTCCAGCAAAGCAAAAACTATCATCCACTGTTTTTTCTATTAAACTAACAGCTTGCATTGGATGACACAAAGTTTACCTAAATTTGTTTTAAATATTAACTAAAGTTTGGTTCAAAAAGTTGCGAAATATGTTTTTAAACTTTTTTAAATATCCTCAAGGAAATTTAACCCTTTTATACACTAGCACATTCAAAAAACAGTGCTAACATATAAAATATTGTCTGTCTGTGTTATAAAACAGTTAAAAAAAACTATTTGACTCAGGCACTGAAATAATCTTACCAATTTGCTGATGTTGATTACAGATAGGGCTTGAAGAAAAAATTGGCTTGAGGTAATAAAGGTTAAATTAATTTACAAAATTATAAATGCTTAAAATCAGCCCATTGTGCTGCTCTGAGGAAGAGGTAGAGCTGGAATCAACTGAGGTCTTTCTGGCATATAAAGTTTTTCTATGACATGTTCTAAACCACGCTGGGCCTGAAAAGTAATAAAATTAATAGTATTAATACTTTATGAGCAGAGTTTTGTATATAAAGAAAAAAAATATTACGCAATGTTTTGGGGTTGTCCAGACTCCATTCTCTAGTGTGTCATGACTAAGAAATACAAAAGGTAAGGAAAAGGGTTAAAACATACTGCTAAAACAAACACATTGGCCCATATGAATTCTAGCTTGCCTTTTTACTGGGTGTATGTAGCAGCAAAACTTTGTGCCAAAGTACATACCATAAAATTACAAAGGCTTTAATTATAGAATTATGTTTAACACATAGTTTCATATAACCAAGACCAAACAGCAGACATTGATTTTTTATAGTTCTTGAGTATCTTGGATTATTCGCAAAATCATTTTCAACATCATTTGCTTCTTCCACATATATCATCATGCTAAAACTTAGTAGCAGAAAGAACATGTTATTAAAAACATTGCAAATGTTGTAATTTTATAGCCTGATCAACTTCAGAATCTAACAGATAGCCTGCATTACCTGCACCTTCTCCAATACAAAGTAAAATCAACAGATAACCCAAGAGTATAGTCCAGAAAATATGGTTATTCTGGACAGCTTGTTGAGTGAACGTCTGTTGTCGAGTGAACTTCTGTTGAGGTTGTCATACGACTTACAACAGCAACAAAATGCCAACAACAGAATATTTCTCCACATGTTGTGTTACTATTATTGTGACTACACACAACACCAACTGGAAATACAAATTTGGGCAAGGTCTCGAGAAATTGTTCTTAAAGTGCAAATGAAGTTAAAAATGTTATTGCTTCAGTGGACAGACTTTGGTAAATGAGGAATAGCAGTGAAAATTTTTTGTCAAAATCTTTTACGGTTCTTCAAACATTAACATTTAAAGTCTTCAACTGATGACATCATAAGTGGTTCAGACATTTTTTTTTTAAAAATCTGCTACCAATCCATAACCTTTGGATGAATTTGAGTCAAACTTGGACTAACCATCTAACTACCTCGAGATACATAAGCAGCCCAACTTTGACTTGAATACATTTAAAAATTATGGATTGGCAGCAGATTTTAAAAAATGCAAATTTGTTAGAAACCACTTGTGATGTCATCAGTTAAAAACTTTAAATGTTACATTTACCAAGGTCTATCCACTGAAGCAATAAAATTTTTCACTTCCTATGTACTTTAAAATTGTACCAAGATACAAAATATTCACCTTTACTGCATTTGACTTGTATCTTTCAATCCCAAATTTTTCAACAGCCCTAGCAAATCCAAAAACATCACTAGAAACCCAGGCTTCCTTTTTGCAGGATGTCCTGTGAGAAGACAAAACAAAAATCCTTAAAACATGATACAAATGAAAGTGAAAGAATTGTACAAAAGAAATTCTCAAGCACCAAAAATATTTTGAAGCTGTTTCATTCTATAGTTAGTTCTAGGTCTTCAGATTTAATACAGGACAAAGCAAACTTTTAAATATCCTGCCACAAAAAATTTTTAACATTAACCCTTTCAGTCCCAAACATGACAAATATTTCATCAGTCTCCCAACTGTAGAGTCCATGCTTTTAGGTATCCAATTTGGGAGAATTTTGCTCTTCTTCTTTAACTTCTTAATTTGTTTTATCAACCAACCTTTCCAAAAAAGATGGTAACTGTACATTTTACCACAATGCAATGCGAACCTTACACCGCTAAAAGAAGCTCAGGGAGCGAGACAGTTGGTAAAATTCTTCCCTGTACTACAAACAACACTTTGTGCATTAAATTTGAGGTTTACAGAATGATTCTCTCTTTGCGTTCTTATGGGCAATTTTAGTTGTTTATGCGCTAGCAGTTATGGGTAAAAGTACAAGAACTTTGCCATCTTTTGCATATTTGTAGATCCTCTCTTTACAGCTTGACATATTTTGTATCTGTTATGTAGGGAGAAGTGGATCATTTTTCGATAGACTGGCTACAGCTAGAAAGATTATATTGTTCCAGTTGGCAGGCTCAGACATTCAAGATCATTATAAAAAAACTTGGGGATATTCACATTCTAGGTAAAAAATTTGATATCTGTTATATTTTACAGAACTTACCATTCTTTATTATTTGGATTAACTTTGTATACACATTTCTCTACAACCACCATTAATCTTGTGAATGTAATGTTTCTAGTGTATGTTGTGAAGGTTTTAGCCACAGGATCAACTACTGACTCCTCTATTAGACATGCTACCCTTGAACCAACAAACTGCAATAACAAAAACAGCTTTAGGCATACACATTTAACCACTACTTGTTGTCAGAGTAAAATCTGGTAGCATTTAGCCATCTACAGTCCATTATCTACCTCTCTTTAGAAAATGGACACCTTTGGGGCCAGCCTCAACTGTCTGTTTTAGAGAGGTCTCCGTCTCGTAGAGACATAAAATAGAGTAAATAACTGAGAAAATGCCTGGCTGGGACCAAGATTTGGTGTTCATTTTATGGAGGTAGCCGTCTGATCTGGGTGTCCGTCTTATCTGGTTGTCTGTCTTGAGGTGTTTCACTGTACAGGTGGCCCTGAATACTTCCATGTGTTTAGAAACTGCCTTATGGAAAACCATGAGTGTATATCAGAAAAAAATAAAGCTACTAGTTTACACTTTTTTTTGGGGGGGTTAGAGTTTACAAGAGAGGAAGGGCTTTTCAAACTTCAAGCTTCAAAAGGAGGAAGATTCGACACAGGGGTTCTTTAATACAGCTAAAATGGTAAAATCAGGCAGAAAACAAACTTTCAAATCTGTTCAATCTAGTATCTGGAACAATTATAACTTGCTATGACTGGGTAAAACAAAACTGTTCATGCACCTTAGCCATTTTCAGCATAAACATGCTGATCATTCATTCGAGTAATTAGGTCCTGACATATCACTACAAAATTAAAAGCAAAATTTAAACAAAAAAGTAATGCTTGCCTAAATGCAATTATCAAAAACATAAAATCCAATTTTGCAAAATATATCAAAAATACTGAACAGTAGGGTCAAAATCGTTGATTATTCAGCAAAAAGGTGTGTAATTATGAATTGGTTATATTTTTCTACATATTGTTACCAATCTAAATTCTTCTAATTTTCTATGACTTTCCATGGCCCTAATCAAAATTCCATGCCTTTCCAGGCCTGGAAAATGAAATTCTAATATAATTTCCATGACATTCCAGGTTTTCCATGACCCGTGCGAATCCTGTGATAAAAATCTTGGTATCTTTATTATCGCTAAACATGCTCTCAGTTTAATGTGTGTTGTCAAAGGATTCCATGACTGCACCTTCAAAATACGGTTCAGGAGATGTTTTCATTGCATCAAAGAAAGTTGGGAATGGAGATCCGACAAGTGATTATCAGCTGATGCCAATCAATTACCAATCAATGCCAATGGAAAAAAGGTCACAACTACATTGTCTATCATTTGGTCATTGATTTCTAATATCAATCAATTGATTAGTGTTGATTGGTATCGATAAGAATAAATAATTGATTTCATTGATTAAGTTCGATAGGCAATTACCAGACTTTTTCTAGTTGACTCAGCTTTATAAGTGAGTACCAGCTTCTGGGACTAACATGCAACATGGGATGGATTATTGTCCTGTCTTGGAAACACCACAGAAACCAGAGCTAAGCACTAGCATAATGGGGTTTCAGACTCAAGCTAGGATTTAGGTTTTTCAGCCAGTATCTAAACTTACCCTTTCCCCCCATCTTGGAAGTCTGTTTGTTTTTGTTAGCAATCTCTTAGAAACAAGTTTATCGTCCTCAATTCTCCTGTACAAACGAGAAAAGTTTACACACTGAAGTAAGCATAAAACACAATCTACATTACAAACGGACAAGATCAAAAAAGCAGTTAGGCTGCATCACTAACTGAACTCAATTTGAACTCAAAAAGTTTCTTAACACATCAAGACTAGGAATTGTTACTCCATACACTCACAGCTAAGAAACACACGAATACACTGCTGTTGTACAACTTTCTAATCATAATACTATGACAAAACAAATTACAACCCTAATCAGCCAGTCACGAAAACGTACAGAAAACACGCAAGATCAGCGATGCAGCAACGTCTTCTCGCCGCTGTCTTTTAAAAATACATCTTTAATGTGTTCCTTTACTTTACGAAATGACCAGGTTTTCTTTTAAAGTGACGATAACAAACAGGAAAGAAGCAAAAAGGGTATATTTGCATTAAATTTTTATATCTTACCTCATTACGACATCTTCGCTTAGCACGTGTTTACTCCAAGGGTTTGGATAACGCCGCCAAACCGCAGCCGTTACCTGCTCCCATCCTTGTCTAAAACAGTTAGTCGAGAACAGTTAATATTTGCATCATTTTCTTTTTATACCATGTATTAACAAACTATAACGAAAATAAGAATACTCACTTAAAAGTGTACACCCCACAGTAAAACTTCATCTTGAATGATGGCTGGCTTGCGTAACCAGGCAATAAGAAAGTCAGAGTGGAAAATCGGGACGAGTGCTCTCGTCCCCAGATCTCGTTTTGGCGGTCCGAGGACAA